>JAUMGZ010173253.1:0-14739 GCA_032359645.1 Pododesmus macrochisma | reverse complement strand
ACGTTTTCTTATTGTTTGCCAATGTCCATGGACTTACGGCCTAGAATATCGTCTTGTTTTTTCGATTTACTTACATACAACGGCTATTCATTAAAAAGACATCCCTGCGACGTTGTTTTCAATTTTCTCATAAATTTGATTGTCCAATATTATTCTGAACATACGTTCGTTAAATTGTTCCTGGGTTTACCAATTTTTGTACTCTTATACATCAACTAACGGGTGTCATATACCTAAATGATGTAACTGAGATTCCTAATGGATAAATATGTTGTCGCTTTACCTACAAACGTTTATGTCTTGGGCAATTGGCTAAGGTTAAATAAATTAAGTATAATTATCTTTCATGATCATGGCATGAAAGAGCATTGTGTATGAAAATGATGCCACTGTGACTATTTTGGTCATTTACCCCTTTTTCGAACATTGTCATTGTCTTGAACTGTCATGAATATAATTTCAACAGTAATTGACGCAGGAAAACCAAATTTGATAAAGTAGTAAATTTGAAAAAAAAACAAAAAACAAAAAACAAAAAACAAAACAAGACAATATTCTAAAGCCGGAAGTCAACGGACATAGGCAAACAAAAGGAAAAGTTTGGAAACGCACAGAAAAATAACCAAATATCCTTTATTTAATAAAAAAGGAGACATCACGAAATTCTATTCAAACACTAGAAGCGAAAACCATGTGTATAAACTTACATACATCATGGTACGACGTATTGTTGCATATTAAATCAAATATTTGATGTTTTATTTCCCATTTCCAAGTTCTAGTAAATAGTTTTGTCCTGAGCACAAACAATTGTTGACCAAGATTAACCAGTTTTGGTACAGGGTTGAATCCTGAAGTGACACTAAAATAATATCAAAATGATTTCGCCAGATTAGTTGCCCTTTTTCTCGTAATATTCCCGGAGCTTAATTTTAACAACATTTGACTGAGGTTTAACAAATTTGGTATTGACATTCCTGAAATATTATATATATTATGTATTTTTTCTTTTTTTTATCTAAATTATATTTTAAATTTCGTCATACTGAAGAATTTGAAGTGACACACTCTTTTCAGAGTAGAGTGATAACCCTTCGTTTACTGTTTTGAGGTTTGGAATCAAATATGTTTAATTGTGCGACAAAAGCAGATTCTAGCTAATCCTTAGCTTTCTAACATGTCTTGTTCACATAGTTTTAATGTTAATGTTTGCTTATTGGTTATGCAATTGCATGTTTTCTAACGACTGTTTTTTCCTTTGTAGGAATCTCTTTGTTTTTGCTACAGATCTAAGCCAGGGACTAAGCGGGCTAATAGCTGTGCCGTTAATAGATGTGGTGGAAACAACTATGATCTTTGTGGAAGCGCCCACATTGTTCTATACTCCAGACGAGGTAGGTATTCGACTTTTCCCCGTCCAAGTGTCGGTCCGTCCCAAGATAAATTTTAAAAGCATAGAACTTCACTTTTGCGAAGGCGAATGTAACTAAGATTTTAAATGTGACTTTTACTTTAAAAGGCTATGTTTTCCAAGCCAAGGATTTTTACTATATAGTTAATTTAGTCCAAACATTCTGTTAGTATTGTTTAAAGTTGTACTCAATGAGACCACGGGGTGGTATAATTATTATTTCATTTTAAATGTGTGTGTTCAAACTTTCGGCTCTATTTGTATACTGTAAAATTAAATGATATAGTATAACGCCATCCCTGCTGAGGAGGAATGGGTCGTCCGAAAAAGATGTTAAGAGAAATAAATTGAAGCATTCATATTATGAATACGCGTAAATCTAAATTGTTTTTTTTCTTTATTATTGTTGGATTGGACTTCTGCAAGATTCTTCCCCTTTTGGGTTGCTAGGTTATTTCCTTTTCAAAATCATTTATTCCGATACATCTATATTGCTCTTGAGCAAACTTCTTTGTTCCGACTTTGAAAGTAGACCTGGACATTTTGGCAGGTCTCATATTTACAAATGAACAAATTGCTCTTTTCAAATTCTACCATAAACACTTGATTGTGGGAGTAAACATGACAAACAACAAGTGCGAACATAGTCTGGTAATAAACCGTTACACAAATAACAATATTTAGAATTACAATATCATTTGGTGTGGCCTTCAATATCCATTCAAATGAGCAACTTCATATAAGAGACCATGACTGCAGATGCTTGTCCCGCATTCCAGGTCTAGCTATGATACAACCGTAGTCAGCGGACGCTTTTCCCGCATTCCAGATCTAGCTATGATACAACCATTGTCAGCGGACGCTTGTTCCGCATTCCAGGTCTAGCAACGATACAACCGTAGTCAGCGTACGCTCGTTCCGCATTCCAGGTCTAGCTATGATACAGCCGTAGTCAAAGGACGCTCAAAAGGGAAAAAAAGACCTTAAGAATTTAAATGATACGCTGGCGTCAGAGAACATTTCATACTGAAGTCGGCTCCTCTTTTGTCTTTTTAATACAGACGACCTAAATAACAACATGCTGGGAAAAGGCAATGTATATACATATGATGGTAGAAGGCCAGCTCTTGCATACGACAACGATGAATTGAGCTATGTCTGTGGAATAGTAAAATCTGGCGGTAAATGATATACGATTGTACACAACAATATAAATCTTGCCTAATGAAGATTTCATATACGTTGAATTGTTTATTTGTAGGGATAACTTATCAATCAAAATCAATCTTATGATAGAATTACTTTTGTTTCCAGTTTATATACTTTCATCAAATGTTTAAATTGTAGAAGATACAAACGATTATTTTGTTCATGTTAAGAATTTCTACAAAAAGGGACTTTTAAAAAAAAAAGACTGTAATGGGGTTATGTATGCGTATCCGTACCAATGCGTGTCGAAATCATAAACTAACTTTGATAATGGTGTATTCCGCCTCATTAACAAAATGGTCTCGGCAGAATTTAACCTTGTATGTATGTTTGTTATATAACTTTTTTTTCAATGTTGACTATCACTAGCTTTAAATTATCGTTTATCGTTCAAATCTTGTATTCTCGGGTATTTTAGGTAAAACAAAATCGTACTGAAAATTTTAGCTGTTTATTTCAAGCATGCTTATTATATTTCAACAGGTCGTTACAAAACTTCATTATCGGTTACAAAGAAATCATTTTTCGATGCTGCTGCAGACTGTATATCTAAGAACGGCACTCTTGAAATAAACACCCAAACAGAATTATCCAATCGTGCCCAATATTGGACTGGGATCTTCAGACGCTTGAGTATCAGTTATGGAGGTACACATGTATCATAATTAGGTCACAGTTTTAAGAAATGTTTTTTTTAAGTTATAAAAAGGATTATACATGTAAGAACACAAATGTTAGACGATCGTCCGTGTTAGATAAGGTTACCAAGTTGTCCAAGTGCAGCTATAACACAAGGGTCACACAAGGGTCAATTAAGTAAAAAATAATTACCCATATGTTACGGTCTTAGGTCAGATTTGTGAATACTTTACCTACATCATCGTTTACATTTTTGATTTAAGGTTTTGAGTAGCATATCTATTTTTCAAATAGCAAATTTTGTTTAAAATAAATTTCTTCTTTCTGAAGCCACGCAAAAGAGAAAGAAAACTTTAACATTCACAACAATCAATAAGAAAAAGCATCATGGAACCATCTATTTGTCTGTTTTATTGGCGTTTAACGTCCCTTCAACTCAGACTAAGATCATACCGAGACGGTGTCTACTTGTGGCAGTGCGCACTTAAGGTAAAGTGCTGTCTCACTGTAACATTGACATTAAAAAAACAAAGGGCGGGTGGAATACACTTAGGCCGTCAAGATAAGTGTAAACATTATTTGTTAAGGTTGATCTTAAAGTTCTAGATCAAGGAACATAGAGAAATAAGTAATTTTTGAGAAATGAGCAATTAAAAAGTTCTTAACACACTTTTTTATAAATTATATCTATGTTATCTATGTTTATCTATATATTTATTTATTTATGTAAGAATTGATATCTAAAAAATACACAATAAGCACTAATACAAAAATTATACATTGACACTGATGAATTTTAGCTTCGATCTTAATTTCTTATATACATGTCATATTCGAATTTTAACTTTATTGTTTTTTCAGGACTTAACGATACAGTTCATATGCTCAAAATTGCACAATATCAAGGATGTTTTCCTGAGAAGTTGTTTTATTTGAACAAAACTATCCTTCCGAATGTAACAGTCGACAATTGCTGGAGGGAATGTATAATGGAAGATAACAATTTCACACTGTTGCAGGTACGTGGTTGGCAACTTATTAATTTACTAGAATACCTTCCAAACGAAGAGCGTTATCTTGCATTTAATATCCCTGACCACACATAATTATTATATGATCATCTGAATGGTATGTCAGTATTGTATCTCATTTCCTATTTCAATTTCATGCAATCTTTCATTTTTGACGATCCCTTACAGAACGGTGTTCTAAATGGATGTTTGTTAGAGAATACCGCCTTCCAACGTTTAACAACATATCTGCTTGTTTTAATGTGTCTGGAGATCAAATATTGAAAAAATATCACTGGTGTCGTCATAAAAAGATAAACAAGAAAAAACTAGATTATCAGAACAATACAAAATGCAATCTGAAACATGCCTCCAACAAAATATATTTTTTAAGAGGAAATAGCCAATACTCTGTGCGAGACACCCCCGTATTGAACTTAAGATCTAGCTTCGAATCAGCCGGCATTTATGGACGCTAAAGGGAAAATAGATTTACAATAGACAAAACCTCGATTAATAAAAGCTAAAAAGGCCAAAGAATAGGGAAGGGGGAATTCACGATGGTAATGATAAACAATACTAGACCCCATCAATGATATTAAATTGTTTTCACCACAATGATGCACTTGCTAACTGAGGCGAGCCACTAAAATAATATCAAAATAATAATATTTAAAAGTAACGTTAACCCAGACATGTTGGTGAGAGGATCTCGCACATTAACAAAAGCCAAACAACGATACAACGAAACAACCGCTTTCAATGGAATCTTAGGGGGAAATAACTTTAGAATAAACAAGGCTCAGACCAACAAAGACTGGTTTCCAAAGCTATGAAACAATCGCCTTCAAAGAAATTAGTCAGGCAAAACAATTTTGTATTATTGTTGGGGTATGGTTTTTGTACATCATAACCGTGATTTTCCCCTCCTACCTGTGGCTCTGTACTTTGATTTACCAAAGTCTTGTGTATTCTAAATTAATTTTCTCTATAGCGTCCATTAGTGACGGCTGCTTCGAGCAAGATCAGGGGTTCGGGACGGGGATGTTTCACACAGAGTATCGGCTCTTTCCTCTTATAAATATTATAAGTATTGGAGTCATGTTTCAGATTGAAGTTTTCTATTTTAAAATAAACAAGACCCAGACCAACAAAGACTAGGTTTCCAAAGGGCGTGGGAAAAGGTTGGGGTTCGAATATCAAGGCGACCAACAACACTATATTATGGCCTTGTCGACAATTTAGGTGCACGAGCAATCAAAGTACGTACTTTCAGCGTATTTCTCGTGACAACTGTTTCGTGAGCAGAGATGACGTGAATTTGACGTAAATCAGCGAATGGCAACCGTTACTGGAAAATAGAAATATGTTAAACCTATGTAAATAATAAATGTTCTTCGTTTTGTATGATATATCATAAAACGTTTATTGTATGAAAACATTTGCGATTGAGAAGGCGCAGAAACACTTCCTTTGAATTGGCCATCATTTGGTTAATGTAGAAAAAAAAGTCTTAAACATTTTTTCAGCTTTCGGTCAATATTTTCTGAAGTATTGATTGACCTTATATAAGACACCGACATACTAATATATTGATACACTTTTTGAACTTCACCAACGATTATTTGGAATGTTCAGTTGTTTGATAGAATGTATTTTGATACTACACCAAACACGAAAGCTTCTTTACATAACTCTTTTCATGATTGTATTTGACTTGGAGGTGCTTTCAATACAATTGCTGTCAACTGATTGTTGAACCAGGAAATACTTAATGTTTTAAATATAATCTTTTTACTTATGGTTTCCAATGAATACTGTTGCCTTTGATAATAATCTTCATGAACTTTGATCGACGAGGCATGAATTATTTTTCAATCTAAAACTTTTGTAAGTGTAAGTTGTATTGCCTCAAAAATATTTGACCTTTAAAACTTAAACTCTAATAACAAACTTATACTGGGTGGTAGATTACACTTTGATATTATTGCTAATATTCTTCGCTTTATTTACTTTGCGGAATATGGAAAAAGCTATGAAATGTGTGTTGCGGAATTACTACATTTATTGGTTTTACTTTTTTAACTTACCAATATTTATGATTTTTTTTATATCATCTTTGTTGACAGGGAGGTGATACATGTTATTGCGGAGAACAACGTGAGGTTTTGAGTCCAGCTTTACCAGATAATGAGTGTGATAAACCATGTAAACAAAGTAATAATCGTGAAAGGTGTGGCAAGGTCGACGGGGTGCTGGCAGTCTACAAAACCGTTCCAAAAACACGTACGTATTAACTCGAACATACTTTATATTAATCCTCTCTGTCAAAGGGCCATCTGACCAGTGTTTGTAATTTATCCTTGATAAGACAATGTGGTAAAGTAGTATACAATGTGGAAAAGTCTTTTGTAGCTTAATCATAAAATCTCTTTCGTAACAATACAAGAAGAGATCTGCTACAAGTGGGGCACAAACCGTTCCCATGGGTATGCCAACAACCTGCCTGTAAATTTTGTCGCCAAAACAAACAAATATATTATCTAATGAAAAGCATAATGCTTTGCATAATTCAAGACAGTTCCACATTTTATAATACTTATAATTATTACTAGAAAAAATCCCGTACGAGTATTAGTTGCTAAATATGTTCCCCTCTCTGTCAAATGCCCATCTGACCAGTGTTTGTAATTTATCCTTGATCAGGTCATGTGGTAAAGTAGTATACAATGTGGAAAAGTCAAATGTGCTTATTTCCTTGACTTTATAGTTCAATAAATGAAATTGTCAAGTAAAGAGCCAGAATGTTTGATAGACCAAAAATAGTTGACCCCGCTATTAGCGTAAACAAAGTTACAATACTTGACCACATGACCCTTAATAGTTGTAAGTGCAGTCGTGAGGTGCTTAGAAACACTCGTAGTGGTACACTTACTAGAGTTTGCAATGAAACGGGATTTAAAAGGATTTTTATGCAATTTTGGGAGCAAGTCCATAGTAGGAACATAGTGTTTAGTAATATTTATATGGAAAGTATTATTGTCATCAATATGCTTAGTTATCACGTCTTGACAAGTAAATTTGGTGGAAACATACATTTTTGAAGTAGTTAATTCCTTCATAAGTGTTTGGATGTAAAATAATTTTCAAATATGATATTATTAGCATATATTATATTTATTTATTATATACATATTTATTATATACATTTATTAACTAAAAATGGAAACATCACGAACTTCTATTAAAAAACTAGCAGCGAAACCAGGTGCTCGCGCTATGGTAAGCGTTTCATACAACACATGTGCCACCCGCGGCGATGCCTCCGTGTCATTCCGGTGTATGGTAACCTTATCCACCAATTGAAAGGGGAGCAAGGGTCAAGAGTCACCATAAGAAAAATTCACAACTTTGGTGACGAAAGAGCAAAGGAGAAAAACCAATTTAAAGGAGAGGAATAGAAGAAGCAAACTTAACATTAAAGCAGAGCATTATTTATATTAATTATATTCTTGTCACTATTGTCTTCTCCTTTTCCTCACACTTCTTTTAATCATTTACATGTATCTGACTTTCTTGGTCTTCTTCTGGTTGTAAGTTTCCATGTGTGGCATGCTGCTCTTTTGTGTGGTGTAACACTTGGTGATGAGTCTTTGTGTTGCGATTCATTGTCTTCATCACGATCCTTTTTTACCTTGGTTATTATCACGATTATCATAGTCTGCAGCACCATTAAATATTATAATGTTAAGAACCAGTCATTGCTTAATATGCAAGGCTAATACCGTTAATTGCATTGAACTGCTTTGCTTTTGGCTCATGTATTATGTCAGGATTGTTGTCACATACAGGTGTTGTTTTTTCTTAAAAACTATCAATGTCCAATGGTTTGTATAACCTCATGCAAGCGGCAAGAAGTCCATATTCCAATTTTCACTCTCTATCTCTATCTGTTTTTCTTCAGCAATTTCGTTTTTGGTATCCGCTGATGGATATGACACAATGTGTTCGTTATTTTAAATCATGTGACAGCAAAGTTGTTCTCTCTTTTTGGATCAATCTTTATTAAATGTGCTGCACTGAATCACACTTACCATATTTTAATTGCTAAAATGTGTCACAACATTCCTTTGTTTAGTATAGTTGCCCCAGTGTTTATGTTAAGGTGTCTTAACTGATTAACTTCACTTGTCCCCTTACAGCAGGTATTCGTAACATGTAATAATACGCGATTACTAAATAAATGCTGAAAGGCTCTTATTTACAAATTTTCTGCACAAAGCTTTGTGTAAATGGCACTCTTCTGCACTAACAAAACTATTCATAAACACATGCCACCTTTTAGTATTATGTAATATCTACATAACTACTTATTGTTAAGGTGTTTTTCAATATCATGAAACATATAGCTCAATTTTGACCAAAAATGCACTTGCACCCTTTCTGCACTTACCCCACGATAAATAATTATATTATCGATTGTTAGACTTGGCAGATGCTTTAAAGTATAAACACAGTCTCCAAAAAGTCAGTGACGCATAAATTGAATGCCGTTCTAAGGTTTATATTTTGAATAAATGTAAGAAGTTTTGGTTACATACCGACGTTTGTTTGACACAGCTGCGATGAGCTCATGTTCTTCCAAAAGTTGCTTTGTTGAATGCGTACATTTGTATGCCTGGTCTGCTATAAACTTATCACAATGCTGTCATAAATATCTTAATCTTCTCTGTGTATTATATAACAAAACGCGTCAATATATTTGAGTACAGCAAAACTTATACAGCTATAAACATAATTTGACTTGAATAGGATTAGTCAATACCATTGATTGTACACAGCTGATATTTATGGGTTTTTTCAGGTAGAATTAAAAATTATAATATCTTATACTTGTCGTTTACCGATTCTTGGCATCAACTTATATAAACAAAATTAGACCACTGTAAAATGTAGATAGTTTTATTGCACGTATATATCATGCATAGCGGTATTCACAATTGTTAACTACATTTTTTATTGATATTTGCTGACCTCTTTATGTACATTATTCGTTTTTGACTTTCCAGTAACCGGGGAACTCGTGTTTATGGAAATCCTTTTCAATCATTTAACACCAAAACAAAAAATCTTATCGAGTACTAATGTATAAAATACCTCAAAAGTATATAAAATATATTCTGTGCTATATGAGATATTTCATACACTTTGAGATGCAAGGGGTGTCTTATATACTTTAAAGCATATCTTATAAATTTGAAAAGACACCTGTTAGAATTTATAAGACATCTCATAAATTTTAGAAGATTTTCTATATACTTCATTATATATATTGTTTTATTATCAAATAAGGAAATTTTTAATATATACGAAGACAATCAAAATTAGATTGAGCAACCGAGTTAACATATGTGAGATGATTGTTCACGTTATGAGTATAAAGCAATAATTTTATAAAAGAGTAATACTATAATTAATATTTGTGTTAAACGTCCTTGATAAACCTCGTCTCGACAGATATCTAAATGAAACCCCGTAACGAGGAATATTACATTTGTTGGTAAGATACCTTACATTCACAAAATATTTTAAAATATTTGTGAAATATAACTTTTAGTCATTAACCTTTAAGGAATGTGTAAAGTCCCCACAAAAGAACAATGATAAGAAACTATAAAACGATTGCAGTCCTTCGTTGAATTTTATCAAAGACTTTAAAGAATAAGCTCGCAATAATTGCAACTGAAAACAAAAAGGCAACAGGAATCACGCCTCCGATAAATATGATATTTAAACGGTTTAACCACACTGCCTGGTTTCTTGCTGGGTGACCGTCCTAAGTCGGTCCGCATGGATTACAAGTCTTGACGTTTGTTGTGATGTCAATTTGATTAATTACATTCCGGTGCTTCGTTGTTTGACGCAGTTATTGTTTGTTTGTCAATGCCTCTTGTTCTGTTGATCCTATTCATACTGTTTTTTATAAGAGGAAGGAGCCAAACTCTGTGTGAATTTCCCCGTCGCGAACCCCAGATCTTGCTCAAAGCTGCTGTCGTGAATGGACACAAGATAAGAATTAATTCTAAATAGACAAGACTTCAGTAAATCAAAGTTACAAAGCCACTGGGACAACGGTGACAAAGATTCACGATGGTTATGATGGACAAAAACCGTACCAAATAATAATACACAACTGTCTTGCCAAAATTTAAAATGTGCGCGTAGTCAAAACAGGAATTTTTATACTGAATCATTCCTCATCAGATGTGTACTGACAAAAGTATGTTATTATCTGAAAAATGCAGTATTTTTGGTTTGTGCTGGCAACTTTATTTTTACATTATTCTAATATGTTTATTTATCTGACAACGTACATATCTAATAGTAAAAGTAGGGAAATAATATTAGATTTGATTGTTTTTCATGTTTGTGTCTTCCGTTTCCCTTCAGTTTGCCAACGACCATGGACTCAACAGTTTAAATAAGCGTCTCTTCGTATTTTCTGTTTCAGCCATTAATTGTTTTAATAACTATATATATCTGGGATTATATCTATAATTCGAGACAAGAACACAACTATTAGGAGCATAATTCTCTTTTATAGACATAAATAAACAAGAACAGACACACATATCAAAGTGAACGTTGTGGTTAAGATGCTTTACTCTGAAGAACATATAATCAATACGCCATTTCGTATATGCACATTAATTTACTAAATGACACCTATGCATACTGGTAGTCTGACCTGTAACCGTCTTTGATTCGAGCGTTAACTATAATATCTTTTATTTTTCAATGAAAGTAAAGTTGTAACTTCCATTTTGTAGTTCAATTATATATGGAACAAACAATTATATTTGTTTCGTTTCGGGTTACGACAGAAAAAAGTTTTTTACGATATGCAAACCGTATGTGAGGTGGTTTTCATAGTTTACAGTAATAAGTGTCAGCAATATCCTATTACAAAAGGATATGTCTTTACATATTGTTGTAAAGTGTTTACAAAAACTAAACAAGAAACAAACACATTATATGAACCAAATACAAGTGACAATTCCATATATTCCGTTAGATATGTTAAATATCTGAGACATTTGATAACGAGAAGAAAATACCTCAAAAGTACTAAGAAGCGATCATTTTTGTTGCAAAATTCGTTTTGGTCATGTGTTTAGTACCCCCGTTGAAGACAGTTGTTCTCAAAACTATTGTTACTCGGTAATTTATGCATTTGTCTATCATAAAATAGAATTGAGAAGGTTGAATTCAACAGTAGGCGTATACTTTAAGGGCAGGGATCCATGCTACACTGACGCGTGATTCAACAATAGGTGGAGACTGTAAGATTATGTTAGCTAGCTACAACTGGCGCGTAATGAACAGTAGGCGGAGACTTCAGGGTATGTAACCTAGCTACAGCTGATACGTGATCAACAGTTAGGCGGATACTTTAAGATTATGGAACCTTGCTAATACACGTGGCATTGACGTATACTTAAGACGCATGCAGCGACCGGTAGATCATTACACACAACGAAATAGGCATGGAGACTTTGTTGGTGTTTTGTATACTCGGAACATTTATTGTTGACACCCATGGACGTGAGTAAATTATTACAGCTTTAACTATGACTTGACTTTAATTTTGATAACACCTATTTCACGAAGTATGAAGTAAGAAAAATTAAGCATTATTGTTTTAATATTGTTGATCTTTACTGATACTGACATAATTGAATGATACAGTTATTTATTCTTAGTAGTGTGGCGATAGTTGTGAATTATTCGTTAATAAAAAAAATGTTAAAAACAAAAATGATATACGTCCGATTTTATTTTTAGAATTATATATTAATGCTAAAAGTATATATTGCCTTTATACATTATTTCTGCTAAAGCGTATACATCATTACTTTGTAGAGTGTGAGAACAAGGTTGCAGATGTCATTTTTGCTTTGGATTCTGCGGACGGTGTTAGAGGCACCAACTACGAAAAAAAGAAAATGTTTGTGAAAGGTATGATCAGCTCTTTCGACATAGGCCGCGATAAAATCAGAGTTGGGTTGGTAACCTTCAGTTACGGAGCATACATTGTCTTCAATTTGAAAGACTATACTAACAAGGCATCGCTACTGGCAGCTATAGATAGAATACCAAATAGACAAGGGTTTAGGTACACTTACCAAGCTCTCGAAAAAGTCTACTCCCAAATGTTTACAAAGGCAAATGGTGACCGAACAGAAGCCGAAAACATTGAAATAGTTATAACAGATGGGCCCTCCACTATTAACATTAGAACTGTACAGCAAGCAATGTATACGCATACACGTGATATAACTGTCTTTGCTATTGGTATTAGTGACCGCATAAACAGGGACGAACTTAATACAATCGCAACGGACCCAGATAGTACACATGTGACAACGCTTGAGACGTTTGATGAACTGGCAGGGATCCAATCCAAATTAAAAGAAATGATATGCGACAGCATATCGACCACTCGAAAAGGTAATATTATCATTGAATAGTACAATTAATAAATGTTCATGATATTGGAAGAGTATTCGTAAAAGTTTAACGACTGAAAAACGCTTACATTCACAACATTTCATTGTTAAATTAAAATTAGTAAATAATGTGAAAGGCTGCAGCACGTTGTTGTTATCATGTGGTTTTTCCGCGGTTAAGATTAAAGGGCTGTCATAACAAAATTGTATCAATTATAAATATTTTTTAAATAATCAGTCTTAAAAATAACTTCTAATGTTTTAATTGCAATCACCCACTGTTATCAACGTTTCTACTGAGTGTCCACATAGTTCGAGTGATTCAGCACCAGGTATAAACAGTGACGGGGGTTCATTACCAAATATAATTAGTAATGGTGGTTCAGCACAATATATACACAGTAATGGGGGTTCATTACCATAATTAAATAGTGATCGTGGTACAGCACAATGTATACCTAGTAATTGGGATTCATTACCGTAATTACATAATAATGGTGGTACCGCACAATGTATACACAGTGATAGGGGTTCATTATCAGATATAAAAAAATGATGGTGTTACGTATACAGCACAATATATAAACAGTGATTGGGGCTAATTACCATAATTAAATAGTAATGGTGGTACAACACAATGTATACACAGTGATAGGGGTTCATTACCATAATTAAATAGTAATGGTGCTACAACACAATATATACACAGTGATGGGGATTCATTACCATAATTAAAATAGTAATGGTGTTACAGCACAATGTATACACAGTGATGGGGGTTCATTACCATAATTAAATAGTAATGGTGTTACAGCACAATCTATACACAGTGATTGGGATTCATTACCATAATTAAGTAGTGATGGTGGTACAGCACAATATATACACGAGATGGGGATTCATTACCATAATTAAAATAGTAATGGTGGTACAACACAATATATACATAGTGATGGGGTTCATTACCATAATTAAATAGTAATGATGCTACAACACAATATATACACAGTAATGGGGATTCATTACCATAATTAAATAGTAATGGTGCTACAACACAATATATACACAGTGATGGGGGTTCATTACCATAATTAAATAGTAATGGTGTAACAGCACAATGTATACACAGTGATAGGGTTTCATTACCATTATTAAATAGTGATGGTGGTACAGCACAATGTATACACAGTGATGGGGGTTCATTACCATTATTACATAATAATGGTGGTACCGCACAATGTATACACAGTGAAGGGGGTTCATTACCATAATTAATTAGTGATGGTGGTACAGCACAATATATACACAGTGATGGGGGTTCATTACCATAATTAAATAGTGTTGGTGGTACAACACAATTTATACACAGTGATGGCGGTTCATTACCATAATTAAAGAGTGATGGTGGTACAACACAATATATACACAGTGATGGGGATTCATTACCATAATTAAAATAGTAATGGTGTTACAGCACAATATATACACAGTGATGGGGGTTCATTACCACAACTAAATAGTAATGGTGGTACAGCACAATATATACACAGTGATTTGGGTTCATTACCATAATTAAAATAGTGATGGTGGTACAGCACAATGTATACACAGTGTCGGGGGTTTATTACCAGATATAAATAGTAATAGTGGAACAACACAATGTATACACAGTGATGTGGGTTCATTTTCATAACTAAATAGTAATGGTGGTACAACACAATGTATACACAGTGATGGGGGATCATTACCATAATTAAATAGTGATGGTGGTACAACACAATGTATACACAGTGATGGGGGTTCATTACCATAATTAAATAGTAATGGTGGTACAGCACAATGTATACACAGTGATGGGGGTTAATTACCATAATTAAATAGTAATGGTGGTACAACACAATGTATACACAGTGATGGGGGTTCATTACCATAATTAAATAGTAATGGTGGTACAGCACAA
>JAUMGZ010173242.1:0-14742 GCA_032359645.1 Pododesmus macrochisma | reverse complement strand
AAAGTTGCCAGTGACTTGCCGTAGGTCGGTGGTTTACTCCGGGTACTCCGGTTTCCTCCATCAGAAAAACTGGCACGTCCGTAAATGACCTTAGCTGTTGATCGGACAATAAGCCCTTAATACAAAATCAGTCTTCTTTAAGTTGTGATACTTCTTGATGACCTTGAGTTTTCACTCCATGCTTGATATTATATTTGATACCAGGTTCTGCATGCAATGACAGAGGCAAACCATCACTTCTCTTCAGCTGTTGGCACCTACCTGTCTTTATAGAATGCAGCATAAACATGGCGTGAATGTACATTTCTCAAATTTCAATCGCTTCAAACTTATGTACAGTAAATTGATGCAAAACACAGATATTATTGGAGAAAAATACTCTTTCATACACGTGTGTGTAAGATAAGGATATTCCACCTTCGGTGGTTACAAATGGAAGTAAAACCCTTGGCAAGCCTGGTGTTTTACCACTATAAGTGGAATATCCCTATCGTACACACACATAAAAGAAAGAGTCTTATATTCTACATCATAGATGTAATTTAAAAAAATAATTCTTTTTCTTTAGATTTAGATTCTTAATGGTTACACTTAAGTAATGCATTGACCCCGTTTACAAGGAAGAAAAAAGTCCTACAGACTTAAAACTTCATGTGTTGTTTCTTCTTGGAGAGGTCTATACCCACAAGATCAAAAGTAATCTCTTTGACTTTTGTGACCTAGATTTCATTTTTGTGTACAAGGAGGTATAATTTTCTGGACATGCCCTTGCCACGACTTTCAATTTGCAGGAACATGTTCATGTTTGAAAAACATACATTCTCTAGTTAAATTTATATTTAACTATAAAGTTATTTTGAATTGTTCATTCTGAATTACAGGCGAGGCATTTTGGCCTTCTTGTTGCAGCTCTACAACAGTGATGTAGCCAACCTCTCTCCGATGTCTCACCAACAAATGTGTAAAGTGTGTTCAAGGTAAGACAAACCTCTCGCCGATGTATGTAGTAACTTTAGGGTATGAAGAACCTGAATAAACTTTGTTCAAGGCATGACCCTAGCGTCAAAAGTATTCAAAAGCCAAAAAAATTACTTATAGGCCTATTTAATCCAGATGGACGTTGAATTACATGCAATTTTCATCAGGAATACATGTTAAGGTTAGAAAAATATAAGAAATAGTATGAACTAATGACAAGTAATTTAATTGTGACAAGTAATTTAATCAATTAAATTACATGTTGTTGACCTTATTATTAAATAACATGTTGTTGGCCTTTATCATAAAATAACATATTGTTGACCTTTATCATTGGATACTAATGACTGTTGCTGATTTGTTAACCATGTCATTGTAACACGCTTGGTTTGATATAGGTACTATACATGCACAGTACTGTGTGAAAACAGACATTTAAGAATTGAACGTTAACATTGCAGTATAAAGAATATTTATATCCAGTGTCTATCAAAACTTCTGTTGCACACCAATATTTTACTTCTAGTCTAGTTTTATTCATTGATGTTTTAAGAAACCAAAGAGAATGCCATCATAAATTTACTAACTAATCACAATTTCTGTGTTCATCTTCAAAATGAGATATTTTATGTTGTGTCTCACATGGTAAAGATTCAAAGTATTAGTTTCATAAAGAAGAATATTGTCTGATCATAGTACTAATTACAGGCTTCAGTGCACTTTAACAATATGCATTAGCTTCGATTTCTGTGCATTTGTTGAAACGTCTCAAATTACCTGAAACTAATGTCAACATAATGAACGTTAATAAGTTGTATCAAACAGGATGAATAACTATAAATTTTTCTTGTGTTATTGCACAAAAGACATTAATTTTGTACAGGATCTGTTTTCGAGAATTTTGCATGTGCAGATTTGAATGAATATTAATGTTTCGTGCACATATCGGTGTCCTTCGTCAAGTCCCTTTGTTGTCATTTTGGATATTAAGATTCTTTTCATTGTGTACTATACATGATGATTCAGTGTGTAGATTTGTAACCTTGGATATCAAATGAACTGAGCTGAATATTTTTCTTGTGTTATATACCCAGTAGTATAGTTACGTAGATGAATTTAAACCACATTTCATAACAAAGTTTGCCATTTAGATATATACTTGTAGATAGTCAAAATGAATGGTTATCCTCAGTTGTACTTGATTTTTCACTGAAAAACCATGATACACATATTCTGAAATACTTTTTAAAATGACCTTGAAAACTTCTGCCACTATAAATGCTATATATACATACTTGTCAACTTTATTAAATTTTCATGGGAGAGAAAAGGCATAGCAAACTTTTAAAATGTCTTTAATACCTACATACAATGCCCTATATGACAAAATGGTAGTGCAAACTGCCTCATTTAAGCACTTCTATGCAATACACCAAGTTGAAGCAAGTTGATAAGCAAGGTTTAGGAATTATACTGATGTCAAAAGGGAAATTGTGTGTGAAAAATAGGGAGACTCCCTCCTAAATAGGGAGAGTTGGCAACTATGAGTATATATATTGTAAAATGACTTTAAACAAACCATATGTACATTTATCTATTAATAATGATTGTTTTAAGTGCCTTAAACATTTATGTAAAAGTGAGTTATCTAAAAACACTGAATTACACGTATTAGTATACAGACAAATACACATATAATCATGAATCTACAATATCATTAACTGTTTAAGACAAAAATATTTTGGTAGAAATGCTAGAAATTAAGCCATCAGAAGGAAATGATAAAAGGAAATTGGAATGTAAACTAAAACAGACTCCTTTGGCTGGTTTGACGTATATTTTAATGCCCAAACTAAAACAGTCTCATTTGGCTGGTTAGTTCTTGTGGTGAATTTTTGATGAAGATATTGTTTGTTTGTCAATAGCATTTGTTCTGTTGATCCTATTGCTTCTTGTTTTACACTTTATAATGACTTTCTTACACATAATAGTACTTTTAATTTGTAACAGTAGATTTTCTAATATGACTTCTTTCTTTGATTTGTTTATTCATGATATATATGTCATATAAATACAGATAGTATTATAAGATAAAATGAGGATTATAAAGCAATATCATGTACTGTATTAAAATATAACTTAAGTAAACTAATCTAAAACAAGAATTTGAGACATATACATTACACATGACATCAGCAATTTATTAACATAAATGAATTTCTATAGAACTGTTACAACATTCTTTTTTGTAACAAATATAAGACAACAAATATGCTAAATTTACATTTTAAAATATGCATATAAATGTATATATTTACCATAAGAATTTAACTCTGTTTGAAAAAAAAACTTACTACTATTTGTGTACAAATGGGTGTATTGCATTGCAGACTTACTGTTGCGGTCTAGAGCTATCTTGTTAAACGTCTGTCCACTTGGTTCATGGCCACAGTACTCATGAGTAAAGTCTGGTCCGTTCTCGCTGTGAACCAGGGCGTAGGTCAGTGGCTTACTGATAGACTGAAGACAGAATGGCACAGATGTATCTCCAATAGAATGCCTGGTGGTGGCAGGAAAACATCACATTAAAGATACATTGCAAGAACATTCATCACCTACACATTTTACCTACATTTAATTTTTAATGTTTAAAGACTCGCTTCTCACCAATGCTGCCTGGGTTCGATACGCAGTGTCGCCAATCTGAACACGTGGGTTTCCTCCCGGCACTCCGGTTCTTCCCACAGAAAGAATCCACTCGGGCTACCATCCGTGCCAACGAGAGAGATTTCGATATAAGTTATAATAACTTGTATTTCAATCGTTGTAAAATAAATAAAGTTTAAACTTTAATGTTTAAATAGGGTTTCAGTGCCCCTTCAACACATGTTTAGGTCATATCAAGACACTGTCTTCTTGTGACAATGTACACTGATGGCAACTTCATTTATAATGCTGTATAACTGAAATATCATGCCGCAGACACATTGACAGGATACTACATCACTCGGTCACGCTATCCTGATTTCCAGCCAAACCAGTCCTATTCCCATTTGTAATGTTATGGGTTCAGCAAGGAGCAAGAAGATTGAGAATATTACCTAATTTGAATGTCTACGGTAGGGCATTCTCTACACTTTAGTTATAAAGCTGTTGTTTATCTGATGCTTTAGTTTGATCAATACAATGATACTGTCTGTAGCATCGTTTGCGTCGGTCTGATTACTGTATAAACAGAAATATTTGTTGGGCCAAAATTTTGTTGTTTTGAATATTTAGTGATTTCGTTGACATAAAATTTCGTTGAAAAAACTAAAGGTGTTCTTTTTAAAGGTATGTGAAAATTTTTGTCATGGTTTTAATTTCGTCAATCTTTTACAACAACGAAATAAACAAAATTAAAACCACAACAAAATTTTCTGATTCTACAGTATATATTCTTACTCAAGACAAGTTTCTTATTCTCAATCAAAACGTTTGCTCACCTTGTCTTGTGGTCCAACTTTATACAGTGCTGGTTTCGCTAGCAACGTTTCTGCCGACAAATCCTTGTCAAGAATACCATTGACAATTGGAGGGAATGATGTGAATAAGAGATGCTTCAGCATCAAATACAGACTGTCAAATTGTAACGAGCCTGAAAATGCACTGAAGAACTGGTACCAATACATTGCAAATATCAAAATCTGAAAAAGGAAAAAAAAAAATTATTTTATTTGATATAAGATTAAATTTAACAAAGCGCAGTTTAACAAATGACAATGTTTAGGTGTTTTAAATTATATAAGATTAAATTTAAATATATTTTGTTAAAATCGATGTATTGTTCATATCCACAATATCCTCTCTAAGAAATGAATATTTGCAATACTTCACATTTTACCCACAGGTAAAAAAGAAAAATACAAAGTTTAACATAAAAATTTAGAAAGTCCCAAATGATAAATATAATAAGACTGCAAATATGTCTTATCTGTTTGGCTACGTTCACAAAATACAACTGAAGGTGCAGAGAAAACAGTCACATTTTTATGGAACTAAGGAATTTTTAAGAAAGCACTATAAAACAATTATTGAACACTCAGGATATGTATGCAAAGATAGTACATACCTTATTGTACAGGACAATAGGTGCTTGAAAAGGGAGGGGGCGCTTATAGGGACATGGGCACTTACTAGGTCTAATACGGTACTCTACGCACAAAACAAAACTTACCAAACTCTTGTAGAACATAAATTTAGAAAATTCAGCTAGTCTATGGTAGCACCAGTGACCGTGAACCAGAATGAGATGTTGTAAATGACGGAATCGACAGATGGCAAAGTCCGAAGCCATGACAGCTTGCATACCCTCCTGCCCTGCTAAACCAATTCCTATATCTGCTACATGGATCATGCTGACATCATTGGCACCATCACCTGCAAAATAACAATTAATACATGAAGGTGTAAATATATTGAACTATACTCCATGTCAAATCATTAGTAGTCCATATATTAGGGTTACATTTTTTAACACCTAATGGATTGTTTCTAAAGTTTGTTTTATAACTTAGCGTATGGTACTAATTACAAACTTTTTATAAAATTTTCAGCATAATCCGTCATCCCATTTAGATTTTCCGTAATTTGTATCCTATGCATTTCAGACATTATTCTCTATACGTTTAACAAGAACATTGCATAGCGGAGCACTATACACCCACAGTATAAGTAAACAAGAGGCCCAATTAACGTCCATCTGGTTGAAATAGGTCTATTTAAGTAAATATTTGGCATTTTAATACTTTTGACAACAGGGTCATGCCTTGAACAACCTTACTTATACAAACTCTAAAATTAAATACATACCACAACATTAAGCACTATGCCTTCTAGTTTATTTAAGATTTTTAAAAATTTCCCCCCTTTAGGCCCCCTAAAGTGGCGTATAAAAAGAAAAAATCACGATATGACAATGGATTACTTTGAAAATTGGCAGACAATCTGTACTTGGTACCTTAAGCAAAATTACAAAGTTGGATAAAATCAATTAAGAGATAAAAATTTAAACCCTGATATACAATTACTGACAAATTAATAATCTGACACAGCGTATAGATGAAATGTACACAAATCTTTACTGCAGACATGCTGAAGGTTTTATCTCTCAAGAATTATTTTTGCAAACATTGAAATTCAGCTTATAGTACCAAGTACATACTTTATATCAAATTTCACCATAATCTGATTATTCGTATGCCATTTATTGCATCTTTTTGGTAAAGACATCAATGTTTTGTGTACATACCTATAGCAAGTGTTAATTTCTTGTATGTGTCCCTGATGAGTTTAACCACAGATCCCTGAAAATACATGAAAATCAGTTTCACTGATGGTCCATAATAAACAAATGAGAAATGAGAAAATGACTTCGAGATCAAAACGCATACTCTGTCATTTTTATTACCTACTATGTATCGCTATCAATTTTTAAATCAGAAACTACATTTTCAGGAAGTTACTCCTTAGTTCACAGTGACAACAATATTGTATTGTAGTTAGATTGCTAGGAAATATAAGAAATGACAAAAAGGCCCATTGGGCTTTAACGTCCATTTGACTTTAAAGTTTGGTTTAATAATGCAAATCCAGAAAATAACTGGTATTTTTTTCGAATAAAACTCATCACATCTCTGAAAGAAAGAATAAATGAATTTGTACAACTAGGTTGGAAATACACAATGTTGCTAATGTTGCCATGGATATATTAATTTCTAGCATTTCTTATTTAATAAAACGTACAATGCTGCTTGCCGGTTTCACATTTTTATCGCTATCTTGTCGGAACACATCTCAAAAATAAAACATTTTACACAAAAGATTTCTTTGATGTAATTTTTAATGCCCATCTCACTTTGCCAGTTCATTCGGGTGATGACTTTTTGACGAATCAATTGTTTGTTTGTCAATAACTTTTGTTCTCTTGATCGAATTTCTTCTTGTTTGGTAATAACATTACGTAAATAATAGGAGTTAACTCCCCTCCTCCATACATATAACAGTTTAAGATTAAAAGTTTATTGCATTATCACTGTGCACTGTACAAACCTTCTGTATTGGTGTTGACCGACAGCAGACGACAGATTTACACTTAACTGACAGAGTAAGAAATAAGTGCTGTAAGGATTTATCAAGTGCGAAGGCTAATGTGTGACCATCAATAACTAAGGCATATTCTGTTTTGGGTCTACTTTCCGTCCTAGTTTCTCGATCTCGTTTAATCTGTTCGATATGTTCTTTCAATATGGCCTCAGTAGTTTCCTGTTATTGAAGAAAAAACATACTTCAGATAAAATGACAACTACATATTCTGACTGTGTTTGTGATGCACTTCAGGTAAAATGACAGCTGCATATGTTGTCTGTATTTGAAGTAGTTTTTCTATTAAATATTCAGAAAAAGCTGTTGCACTAAAATCTATACAATCAATATTATACACTTGTTTTCATTCAGTGCATTCACCAAGATTTCATCATAATAAATACATGATATGTTGAAAGAATACATTCTGTCAATTCATCTGATTTACTTCAAACCTTCAATCTTTTCATTACCAAATTTTCCAGGTTGAACACCACATCTATATGTAAGTCACAGGGGTTACTTATCAGATTTTTTGTTTTAAATTTTGCAAACATAAAGCGCTGTAGAATATAAACATACAATTATATTTGGTTGAAGTTGGTCCAATAGTTTTGGGGGAGGAGTCAAACATTTGAAAAGACTAAAAGACTATGGCACCGATGACAATGCACAAGTTATAATTGCTAAGCTCATATAAGCCCTTTGGGCTCATGTGAACCAAAAGTATTGACTTACATACTAGAAAATATGGTAAATTCTTTTTTTTCTACTTAAGGTTTTTATTCTTCATATTATTTATATAAAGAAAATGAAGAAAATCTATATTCTTAATATCACAAGACATAAATATGAATATATTGCAATACTAACGAATAACCTACCTTATCTGTGGAGTTGAGGACCATGAGACGCTGTTTGGCAGAGAACAATTTACTAGCATATGCTACCTGTATAGCCGTCTCCTATAATCAGACCAATGATAAAACTTCTCTTTGAAAACTAAGTCTTATAATGTAAGAAGCTATCATTTTTTTTACAATTACAAAACATTACATACATAGAATTTTGTAAACAATACAATATTTCAATAAGAAAAGTTAGCTTAGCTTAAATTACATGTTAAATTTTTATCATTATGTAGCAACACATTTTCATTGCTCCTTAAAATCAACCAAAATATCATAATTCTTTTAATAATATCATAAATCATAATCTAACTCGCCACAAAGTATCTTTCTCTTTATTATTTGGCTAATCATATGATCAATCTACTAACTTTAAGTATTAATCAAAACTTTTAAGAAAGTAAATTGTACCTGTTTATCACCTGTAAGAACCCAAATTTTTATTCCAGCTTCTCGCAGTTTTGAAATGGTTTCCGGAACTTCATCTTGTAACTTGTCCTCGATTCCAGTTGCACCTAAATTAAGACAGAGTAGAATTCAAAATACAATAATTAAACCATGCAATAGTTAAAAAGAGGTTTTGAAAAGTCAAAAGTGTGACAAGTTAACAATGAATAAATGGCTTCATGGTTGTCTTTAATAAAAAGTTATTTTGTGCATGGTAGGCATTCCTTCAAGGATATTTATATTCTGTTGGTATTTTACTTGAGAATAAATCAAGTCTGTGTTTAAAACAGAGTTTTAATGTAACTTTACTGTCTAGTTTTGGTGCTAGCCCTGTCTATGTATGTGAAAACCTGCCACCCATTTCTGTGTTAAAAACAATGAACTCCAAGGAGAACAACTGGAATATATGTTCTTTTGATTTCTAAGGATTTGAGGAAAAGTCTGGAGACAACCCAAAATAAAACGCATACACGAAACAGACCGACTAAATGTTCCTCTTGGTAACATACAAGCTTTTCAAATGCAAACATGGCCTGCAAACTAGGAGTTCACACTTTGATAGATATTAAATTTTAACAATTTCTGAACATTAATTAGTATGAGGTGTGATGCATTCATCATTCTGTCTATAACATGTTAATACCAGTAATAAAATCCTGCATTTCAAGTCCTTAATGACTGTTAGCCCAAATAAGAGCAGGTGAGGTTATTTTGTTCTAATAAATCATGACTACTAAGACATTTTTTGCTTCCTAAGATAAAGGTATTGAAAAAGTGCCCCCCTGTGTTTAATTATGGAAAAACTAATACCTAAAAGGTCTAAATCTTTTTCAATTTCACAGGCAACCTCCAGAAGTTTTTCATCTCTGTTTTCAAAGGCTGCATCAGCCTCCTTAAATCGTACTCTCCAATTCCGATAATATTCTAGATCAAGGACCTGTACAAAACAAAGAGGAAACTTTACATATTGTATAGTTAACAAACAGTTCTATTCTCAAGTAAAAAGTGATAAAGTAATCTATAGTTATATGCTGTTACCAGTTAATATAAAATGATCTTTGGTAAATTTGTGTTAAGAGTTAATATTTAGTGATCCACTGTAGTTACCTGTTACCAGTTTATATTATACAATTATAAACTTTTGGTGAGGTGAATATGATATTTTATGAACCCAATAAATGCGATATTGACGGACGCGTAGTGGAGGTCATATCACAATTTATCAGGTCCCTAAAACACCGTATTCACCAAAACAATAGTCCATAATTGTTTTATTATGTCTAATCAATTTCCTCTATAAAAAGAACAAAACATATCTTTTCTATCGTAAAAATACAATTTTTTTCGGTAAAAAAGACACACACAGATGAATGACGTCCTGAACAGTCATATAATAAATGAAGTTAAAAATATTTGCTTGCACAATGTGCCGAGACATCAGAATATGATAAGTCAAGAAAACATTAGGATGTTCAACCAATATTAACCTTCAAAGAAATTACAAACAAGTTTCTTTGCTACATATCAATCAATGCAGACAAAATTGTCAAATTTTCAAGATATGAATGGCTATGGATTAGTTTAATCAACATTACCATATAACTAATGTAGAATTTTACCTTTTTAGCCATACACAATGTACGGAGACCTTGAATTGCATAGTTATAGATTTGCTTTGCCGTCTTATCAACGATGGCTTTACATTCTGGATCATCTGCAACAAAAATATAAAGAAAGCATCAGTTACTTATCCTTTTTTTGTTTTGTGTTTTGTTTATTTCATAATCATGTATTCTTGAATACTTATGAGGTGTGCTCTTTGTATCTGTTTATGCAAGTTGTTGTACTGAATGACAAATATCTTATATTGTAACTTTGCTAGTCAAACCTTATATAGACATAAATTTATAATGAGTGTGAATCCAAAGTCTTTGTTAAAATCTTTGTTTTCTAAAATGCTAAAACACAAATCAATGCTGCTCTCATGTTGGTTAAGTTCTTTTAATTACTGTAAACGTACACATTTTAGTGGTAGTCTTATTTTAGCGCTGACATTAAAGAGCCAATTCATGTAAAGCACTGAAATTTAACATCTAGATTTAAAACATTAATGTAAGCAAACGTATGCTAATTTATGATTGCGCAAATATGTCTTAAATAGTTTGTTTGTTTGTTTGTATTAAGGGCTTATTGTCTGATCAACAGCTAAGGTCATTTATGGACATGCTAGTTTTACTGGTGGAGGAAACCGGAGTACCTGGAGTAAACCACCCACCAACAGCAAGTCACTGGCAACTTTCTCACACTAGCACGCCCCGGACGGGAATCGATCTAGGAGGTGAAAGGCTCTTATGATTACAAGTCGGCGACTTTAACCACTAGGCAACCGCAGCCCCATGTCTTAAATAGACTGCAGCCCTAAAATATGACTACTCTAATATAAGTACGTTTACAGTAGTATGAGCAGAATTTCTTATTATTTTTCAATCACTACACAAATGGTTAGAAGGAAGAGTGAAATTAGAACAGCTCAGCTCAAGAGAATTGTACCTTTATACTTTTTGTCCAAAACACTGAGGATGGATGAGTCGGCGCCTTTAGTGTATAAAACTATATCATCATTTTCTGGGTTTTTAACAATGACCGACATTCTCTTTCTTGAAGAATCAAATTGGAGGATATCTAATACTTCAAACTCCACTTCACCACTCGCTGAAACAAATATGAAAATTTTAACTCTGCTACTAATAACAGAATGAAAGGAACCTTTAATCTGATATTCAGAACAGGAATCTTCCTTCTAGAAGAATTTTTCTTCTTCAAATTTTGCACTTAGTTTGAAACTAGCAGTGTTTTAGAAAGAACATGCTCAATTCAAACTATATTATGCATTGATATTTGTAAATGAAATCACTTTCTCATTTCATTTCACTCTTCTTTTTTACAGATATCTTAATTTTGAAGCACTCTTAAATGTGTCCAATCTTCTTTATCTGTTAATCAAACATCAAAACCCTAGTAGTTATAATTACAATGCATCAACTTATTAGTTAGATTAAAGTGTAAATCAATTGATTTTCAGTGAGAATCCAAGGTCCTTAAAAACAGTATTATAATGTTACATTAGGGCTGTTCAACAGTTAACCAAATGGGAGGGGTGGGAGGCATTTTTTAGAGGCCTCACCATCCATCAAATATTAAAACTGATTTAATATGAGGAATGATTGGCAGGTTTGGATGAACCCTGCCACCCAAAATATGTTAATTACAGGTGCCTCCCCACCCTCCCATGTGGTTAATTTTTGAACAGCCCTTACCTGTCAATCATATGTATACATAGTAAGAAGGTCACAGTACATACAGAATTACAACATTTAGCAATCATAGCCTGTTGATGAGGTTAACCTGAGAAAAGCAACATCAACCGAGGAAGAAAAATCACTGTTTTGCCTCGTGCATTTAGATAACTGGGTATCATTTCTTGTTCTGGTGTTTTGGGCTGTATTTGTCTGCCCAATTCAGTTGATTGGATGCAACACTATTGTCCTAGAATTTGTTTTTAGAAACAGCCATTTCTTAATAAATCACATGGAGGATCTTCCTTCTATTACAGTACGTGTACATCACATGATGTTAGATGAACCAATCAGAATACAGGTGAAGTTGGTAAAAATAATAATTATACATGGTGGTCATAGTGACAGATCACAACAAAATAGTATTATAATATTACCTGGTAACCAAACAGTGACTTTGTCTGGTGAGCGTTTCAGCAGACAACAGCCATATGTGCAGGCAGCCTTGACAAGTGACAATTCATCGGGACTCTCCGCCTCATACTGTGTTCTCTGGGATATGTCAGAAATGAAAGAGGACCCAGCAATGCTTCCCTCTGAAGGTGTATAGGCGGGAGAATGACTGTCAAATCGGTTTTGGAGAATATCTCGGTTTTGGAGAATATCTCGAGGGTAAGAAAAGTCTTGTGAATTGGTGGTAATTGGAGGAATCGTATTTTTCTTTTCTCCAGAATGGTCAATGATAGGGGGTAAGGATGTCTTTTTTCCAGTGGGCGTGTCTGGAAGTGTTACTTTACGATGCGAATCACTAAGCTTTCTGACCCCATTTTCAGGCAGACGGGTGTACCTCTCTGTAGGCTGTGATGGGCCTTGGGGCTCCTGGTGAATCGATCCTCCTTCGTCCATCTTAAAAATGATAAATATAATGTAATCTATATTTTTTTTTGAATATCACACAACATCAAAATAGCAAGGCAAAATTATGTTCTTTTGCAGAGTCAGCAAAAGCTGTTATGTTTCTCAGTCTACAGTGCAATGGTATGCAGGGTGTAAGACCTTTAATATAGGAGTGAGTCACTGCTATATTGATGTTATGTATTTCAAGTCCTTTTATATGACGTCACGTAATTGTTAACGTTGTTGAAGGGGTTTGAGAATACAGTGTTAAAATGAACAGATGCGTTATTCGTGATAGTATATCATTGGATTTATCTTGGTTGCATTTGTGCCATGACAAAAGAGAAACGATGAGTTCATGCCTTGCTAAACATGGAGTCAAACACTCTAAATTTGGTAAATTTAAAAGAACTGATAAGACACACTGAATCACAACTCAAGGTGAGCTAATTATAAGTAATTGCATTCTTTTATTAATAACAAAATAGGACTGGTATCAGTTATAGGTAAATCAAACTGTTACAATTTAATCAAACATTTTTGCAGTGTAAAAGTGTCAAAATGGTCATATGAAAATCCCATGCATCCGGCAGGACTTGGTTAAGGAGACATGGCATGTCAAACCAATGCATTGAAGGGAGACGGATTAATATAAGCTCTAAGCTTGTTTCTGAATCCCCTCATATTATACTTATTGATTTGAAAGCTTACAGAAATAAATATCGTTAACTAAACCAATGCAAAATCTTGCATGTCAAAAAAATCTTCATGTATCTTACATTGTCTTCGTGAGCATGTGTTGTCACCACTACTGTGTTACAGATGGCCATGAGTAGAAAGAACTCCTGGACGACCTTTGTGTTTTTCTCCGACCTCTGAGGCGGATCACCGACACTGATGTCGACACTGTTCAAACTCCTCAGACACATCCTGGATAATTCTCGCTGTAAGTCTGGCTCCAGCTTCAAATTCTCCATCACCTGTGATGTCAACAAAGATGTATATTAACTATAATATTCATCATTAATGTTTTTAAAAGTACAATAACTAAAATCAAATAATTCATACTTAATTCAATGTTAATCCTTGAACTTCTAAACATGCCACATGATTTGCATTTTTAGAATTCCTTCATGAAGACACATCACTGCAGATAAAGTCATCTTGTTATTTCTTAAAAGAAAAACCAGCATTTTCTATATATTTATTATCACTTTCCGATCATTTAATACACAACTTTTACACCTTCTTAAGTTCTTCATAGTGGCTGATCTTAAGACTAATGCCTTTTGAAATGATAGAATTGAACAAATTCTGATAACAAACTTACCCAAATTAGCCAATCATAAATGCACTTTCAAACTCGTATTAACCATTTTAAATTTGTTTTTTTTGTTTTCATTTTTATACTTTATTGTATGTCTTTGGTAGATTTTTTAAAATACTTTTTTTTCATACGTTTCATAATCAGCATTTTGACTATATTGAAACAAATTGTGAAACTAATGGGGCTACTTTTAAAAATCTTAATGCCACAAAAAATATTCAGAAAAATAGTTAATTCACATTATTGAGCATTAAAATACCGAAATTCTTAATTTTCAAATAATTCTTCAAAATTATTTTACATTGAAGTCATGACCATCCATTACTCAATAAAGCCAAAAAAAAAGCTTTTAAGTATAAAATGCCAGCAAGTAAAATATTTTGGAAAAGCATTAAAAAAAAATTGAAAGGCAAACCGTTAGTGCCTAAATATAGCATTAGATCTGGAGCATACGTGTATACACAAGAAATACAATGTTTATCAAACACATATCAATCCAGAATATTACACCGTCAAACATTGATTAAACATAGATCGTAAATCAATCCAGGAAACTACAGCCTCCGAACACTGATAAACATTCATTAATCCAGAAGACTAATGGTTATTTAAGAAATAAATTGTCTTGCTGGTGGTTTTATCAAAGTATAAAGTTCAGTAGGATATGGATATTTGGAGTGGAGCGCGAAGCGTTCCATGATTCAAATATCCATATCCTACTGAACTTTATCCTTTGGTAAAACCACCAGCAAGACAATTTTTAAAA
>JAUMGZ010173231.1:0-14744 GCA_032359645.1 Pododesmus macrochisma | reverse complement strand
TTTAACATCATTGTAAAGTATGATTTTTGTTCAAGATTACAAAATATATTAATTTCAAGAAATTCTGTGAATGAATTACGGATTTCGGATTTATCACACAGTTTCTACACCCTGTTTTTCCATTATGTATATACATGTACATGTATATGATTAAGCTTGCCCTCCAACATGGCGGACCTGGTGATGTCACTTATAATCCCTCTGGTTAGTTTGTTAGACATAAAACATTGTGTTAGTTTGTTATTTTTAAGTCGTCAATTAATGATATATTGATACAAGAAGAATCAGGGATTTTTCCTACTCTTTTTCATCTGGGTCCTGTAGGGTCCAACGGAATAGGAATTTCAAGCGTTAAATGGGCAAATTGGGAAAAACATGATTTGGAAAAGAACACAAAAATTTATGTATACGCAAACCATGTTAGTTTGTGTTTAAATCTTGTCTTTATTATCATAATACACCATGTATTTAAACATTAAACTGCTGATAGCAAGCCTAATACTGTGTAACACTTCTCTTGTTTCATTTTACACCTGCATTTATTTCTCTTTGACATCACCATGATTGGAATTAAGAATATTTTAGGTTGTCATTGGGATTTTTTTTATATTATTTCTGCATTGGGAAGGGTCCAGCATAAGACAACATAGACAAATCCCTGGGAATTCCTAGTAAATATTCATTATTAAAAATAGTAAAATAAGCTAAAACATACATGTACATGTATGTTTAGATTTTCAGTTGAAATGTGAAATATTGAAAATATCCTGATAGTTTTGTACACTAGCTATTGGCAATTGTTATTGGATCTTGTCTGTGCCATATTGCAGTAGTACTATGGGAGAGTATACTATTTTGATTGTTATTGGATTGTTTCCGTGCCATATTGCAGTAGTACATGTACTATGGGAGAGTATACTATTTTGATTGTTATTGGATCTTGTCTGTGCCATATTGGAGTAGTACTATTGGAGTGTAAACTATTTTGATTGTTATTGGATTGTGTCTGTGCCATATTGCAGTAGTACTATTGGAGAGTATACTATTTTGATTGCTATTGGATTGTGTCTGTGCCTGACAGTAGTACTATTGGAGAGTATACTATTTTGATTGCTATTGGATTGTGTCTGTGCCATATTGCAGTAGTACTATGGGAGAGTACTCTATTTTGATTGTTATTGGATTGTGTCTGTGCCATATTGCAGTAGTACTGTGGAGAGTATACTATTTTGATTGTTATTGGATTGTGTCTGTGCCATATTGCAGTAGTACTATTGGAGAGTATACTATTTTGATTGTTATTGGATCGTGTCTGTGCCATATTGCAGTAGTACTATTGGAGAGTATACTATTTTGATTGTTATTTGATCGTGTCTGTGCCATATTGCAGTAGTACTATTGGAGAGTATACTATTTTGATTGTTATTTGATTGTGTCTGTGCCATATTGCAGTAGTACTATGGGAGAGTACACTATTTTGATTGTTATTGGATTGTGTCTGTGCTATATTGCAGTAGTACTATGGGAGAGTATACTATTTTGATTGTTATTGGAGTGTGTCTGTGCCATATTACAGTAGTACTGTGGGAGAGTATACTATTTTGATTGTTATTGGATTGTGTCTGTGCCATATTGCAGTAGTACTGTGGGAGAGTATACTATTTTGATTGTTATTGGATTGTGTCTGTGCCATATTACAGTAGTACTGTGGGAGAGTACACTATTTTGATTGTTATTGGATTGTGTCTGTGCCATATTGCAGTAGTACTATTGGAGAGTACACTATTTTGATTGTTATTGGACCGTGTCTGTGCCATATTGCAGTAGTACTGTGGGAGAGTATACTATTTTGATTGTTATTGGACCGTGTCTGTGCCATATTGCAGTAGTACTATTGGAGAGTACACTATTTTGATTGTTATTGGATTGTGTCTGTGCCATATTGCAGTAGTTCTATTAATGGAGAGTGCACTATTTTGATTCTTATTGGATCGTGCCTGTGCCATATTGCAGTAGTACTATTGGAGAGTATACTATTTTGATTGTTATTGGATCATGTCCGTACCATAGTGCAGTAGTACAATTCACCTATTGAAGAGTAAAATTTTTTGATACATCGCTAGTGTAATGTTTTATTACACCCTTACATGTCTAAGGTATATTTTTACATATATATTTGCATGTACCTTAACTGTTCTAGAGAGGATTATAATGTTTAAGCAACTTGATAATGACCTATAGAAATAATTCCTTGTTTTATATGTTCTGTGGCAGACTTGATTTCCCTGTGGGTCCATCATCAGGACTAGAGTTCATGCATTTATTGATAGATATTGGTCTGCTTTCACATGACGACCACTGTTAATGATGAGTTATTGGCTACAAATTCATTCATTTTTTGTCATTTATACAGTCCTGTTAGCCAAAGCAGGGTAACACTTGTTCATTTTGAAGACGTAACCTGTGAAATCACCAGAACTGAAGGAGTTAAGTGTTGTAGCACTGATATCCCGATATTAATTACGGATTGCATAAGATTGTTCCAATAGGGGAGCTCCAAGCTTGGCCCCAAGATGGTGCCACAAGGAAGATTGAAAAAGGAAATTAAGAAAAAAATGTCCTTATTAACACTAACCAAACAGTGAAATACCTTATGACATTATGGTGATACGTTGCAACCAGATGGAAATTCAGACCCAATGGGCCTCTTGTTTAGATTCTTTTTATTCTTTTTAACAAAAGAAATGTGATAACCAAACAAACTGAAAGAAAGTAGTTCGCATACCTTGGCTAGCGAAGATGCAAATTGCTATGAAAACATATGTTCACTTCACATGAATCTGTCGAAGAAGAAAAAATGAGAATTAGAACGTTCGGTCGGTAATATTGTGATGTATATATAGAGGTCCATGACACTCATCTGACATCATTCTTGTCTTATATCCTGCTGTGAGAGAAGATTATGTTTTGTGTTCGTGTTTAGTGTTAGCTGTGTTGTGACTAGCTTTGATGATACAGTGACTGTATTCATTCGACTTATACAGCATGCAATATTTAATTCTGTATAACATTCTGTGGGATCAAGCAGCAAGATTTTATCAAGACCTAATATGATAGATATATCTTTTCTGTAAAACGTGTAAGTGGATATATATCGATGTTTAATTTTATGTACAAGTTGAGCAGTCTATTTTGTGTCAAGGTAAATTACACTTTATATTTCAACATGTACATTCATATAGAAATGAGCAGTGTTAGAGTTGAAGTCTCATTGTATTGGTTTGATGAATGTAACTTAATGATTTTATTATCTTGAATGACGGTCCTCACTGACACAGATAGTTTTTATTAAACATTTTAAATATTATATTTAAAGTTTACGCAGCTTTACAGTTTTCAAGTTATACTACATGCTATCAGAAAGGATTAATTGTTTAGTAGTGTGCGTACATGTTCTTCCACTTCGTCCCATGATTTAAACATTTGGGTTGGGAGTTAAGAAAAGAATACAGATGACTGACTTAAATGAAATAAGTTATTAGCAAGATGTGTAACAGTTAAGCTCAGATGTCATGATTTATCAGAAATATGACAATCATGCTGCTAGTGGTAGCATGTGGTTGGATTGTTTGTTTGTTCAATTGGTTTTTGCATCCCTTTCAACACATGTCTAGGTAATATCATGTCTGCTTGTGACAGTGTGCACTGATGCCAACTTTATAGTGCTGTCTCACTGAAATATCACCCCACAGACACAATTACATAATACTTTACTTGGTCACATTATCCATTACTTCAATGGATCACACTGCTGCATGATATTTTAGTGAGAAAGCACTATAAGAGTGCCCTCAATGTGCAATGTCACAAACAGACACTGTCTCAATATTACCAAGCTATGTATTAAAAGGTACTTTAAACCCACATAAAACAATAAAATTTACCAGTGTCTTTTAAAAAAAATGTTTGTGTAACTTGAGTAATGCATTTGTTATGTTACATTATATAATAATTTAGGGACTTTGACATAAATGTTTCCTGTTTTACAGGTGAAGCCATGATGATGCTTATGTGATTAAAGAATGTCTACATCGGACAATCCCGGGGGCAAAGTCCCTCCGCTAGAACACGTGAGCGGAGCAGGGATCAAGAAAGCTTTGTCTGCAGAGGATAAACGAAAACAGTTCAGACAGAGTGACACTGAGACAGACACGGTAAGGTTATATATATAAACTCTGATGCTGAAATAGACAAAGTAAGGTTATGGATTTAAGCATAATGTTAGGGTTCCCTACCTACCCTAAGTTTTACCCGTGACCCTAAACTATTTATTGGCTTTGACAAAAAAACATTACCACCCAATCTTATTTCAGAAATATCTTCAGATTTTGTGTTGAAGTTTTATATGCAACATATGAAATCTGGTTCTTTGAATGCTTGAAACTGAATTATTTGCTTCAGAAAGAGCATTTTATGATTAAATTACTGTAGTAATATTAAGTAGTATGGGCACATGACACATACAAAGTTATTTTAAAATAAAAAAATGAAAAAAATATTTCCCTACCCTCCTATCCACCCCATTGCCCATGTTGCCAAATTTCATCCAATATGGCCGCCCTTGCTTCTGATTGGCTGAGCCATTTTTGACTTCTTGTAAAGAACCGTTGGTCAGATTTTTTATGAAACTTGATGTATATGTTCCTTGCATGGTCCGCTTTCAGAATTGTGTCCGATGTTGCCCAACTCCATCCATATGACCAACTTGGCTTCTGATTGGCTGAGGCATTTTCGACTTCTTATTAATGAATCATTGGTCAGATTTTTAAGAAACTTGATGTACATGTTCCTTCTATGTTACCCTTTCAGATTTGTGTTTGTCATTGCTGAACTTCATCCAATATGGCTGCCCTGACTTTTGATTCGCTGAGACATTTCAACTTCTTGTCAAGAACCATTCATCAGATTTTCACAAAACCTAATGTACATGTTCCTTGCATAGTTCCCTTTCAGATTTGTGTCCAATGTTGCTGAAAATCCATCCAATATGGCTGCCCTGGCTTCTGATTGGCTGAGAAATTATTAATCTTTTTGTCAAGAAACCATTGGTCAGATTTTCCTCAAACTTGATGCAAATGTTCCTTGCATAGTCCACTTTTAAATAAGATTTGTTTCTGAAGTTGCCTAACTCCATCCAATATGGCTGTCCTGGATTCTGATCGACTTAGACATTTTTGACTTCTTGTCAAGAACCATTGATCAGATTTTCACTAAACTTAATGTAGATGTTCCTTGAAATTTAGTTGGAAGATATTCTTGCATTGTTAATGTTCCAAGGCTGACGTTAAGGCCCATTGGGCCTTTTGTCTACTTCTCCAAAGCCATTGGACCAATTTCATCTAACTTATGATAAAGCATACCTGAGGGAAGAGTATTCAGAATTGGAATGGCCACTGTCTTGAAGGGTTTCAACTAGGGGCCAAAAAAGCAAAGTTCTAAAATTTAATGTTTACCGGTACATAATGGTAGATCTTGGCCACCTAGCTATAGGTTGGCTTTATGGGGGTCAAAACAGGAAATTTAAAAAAAAAAAAAATCAAAAAAAAATCTAATCTAATAACAAATTTATACAAAATGAAGCCATATACCCAGGTTGTTCCAACCCGATAAATGTTAAGGCCTTACGAGGCTCCTGTTTCATATCTAATTTGGGCTTAATATAAATGCTGCTTCTAAACAAATTATGAACAGTTTATCTACAATATTTAGGTATAGAAACATCTGTATATACAAAACTTGTGAGAGGCATTTTTTCAGCTGCTACACAATAGCCATTAAATCGACACTATGTCAATTATATTTATCATCATAATCTACATGTGCATATTCTCAATACAGTTGTATGATATCAGGGATTGCATACAGATTTAAATATCACGACCCATCCACTCTGTTTAACACTTGAAGATAATAAAAAGAATTAAATCTAAGAAAAATCAATATTTTAAGAGATAACAGCTTTTAAATTGAAGATTGAAGTTTGGAATGGATAGAAAATTCTGTTGCCACATATGCAACAATTTAATTTATCACTTTGACATGAGGGTTGGTTGGCACGCACACCATTTTTGATCAATATCCTGTGTAATTATAAACTGTTTTACTGCAAACTTCAAGACAAGGTTTCTGACCATGAAAGGAATTACAGGTTATCTACATTGTATTCTGACAGTGCTATTGAAATATATTTTATGTAGCTTTGATAAGAATGTTGTAATTTTCATGGATAGATAGATATTTATTTGTTAATTTTGATAGGCTGGTAAAATATGCAGGTCAATTGCAAGTTCACATAACCTATGAACCCCTGAAGTCACATTAGACTCTTCCAAAACAATGAATCGCACCTTCTACTGTCAAATCTAGGGGTGAATGAGTTAAAGTCAGCATTAACAAGAAATATTATTGTATAGTTTATTACATTGGCAGGACATCAGTGAGGATGACGTATCCTTCTCAACGGGAATCGTAAATGTGACGCCACAAGTAGAACATAAATCACGTCTTTCATCAGATTTAGATCGTACAGCATCGTCAACATCAAAGTCCACCCCTGCCAAAAGTCGAAAGAGAAGAAAGCAGCGGCATGATTGGGAAATATTTGAAGGCCTAAAAGATGGCACTCGCTGTGAGGAGAAGCCGGATAAATACCAAGGCTACATGCTGAAACGTCGACGCTGGCCGATGAAGGGATGGCACAAGGTTTGAATTTACCTAAAAGTTTGTTGCCATATATTTCAAATGAAATTGTCTTTTGATTGTAAGTATGAAGGATGCGCACTACTCACATTTTTTTTATTTTTTTGTAACTCATCTGGCATTTTCCATAAAAATACTTAGAAATGTTTTGCCCATTGACCTCTATATTTATGATAGTTTTGTTAAAATAAACACCTTATATACCTCTCTGCCAAAATATTAAAAAAAATTGTTAGATGCTTTCCCTATTATTTCTGACTCCTAAAAATCTATTTAAAAAATTCATTTCTAATGTGTCTGCAGCATGATATTTCAGTGAGAGAGTACAATAAAGTCGCCATAAAAGTGTGCACTGTTACAAGCAGACACTGTCTCAATATGACCTAGGTATGAGTTGAAGGGACATTAAACACCAATAAAAAAAGATAAAATTAAATGGCCCTTGTCCCTGAAAAAATGGGATTTTGTCTTTTTGTGTGTTACCTCATCTTCTGCAGTTCTGCTTTAATATGTGCTCTCAATTTTCACATAGATGAAAATTAATGATTATACAGCTTATACAGTACTGAATTATCTCCCTTGAAAAGAAACACGCAGAAAATCAATTTGACAGTGATGGAAACTAGAAATATTGTCAATTACTATCACTTTTAAACCATTAGCCATAATTTTTACATTTTTTTGTTAGTCCAACATTGCATATTATAGCATTAGTTACTATATTCAGTCTACTGCTAATGTCAGACACTTAACTTGACCTCGAATCTGAACAAAATCTTTGTCTTGCTAAAGGTTAATTAAGGGATGTCGTCTGGAATGGTCGATGGGTCCTTATTTCCATGTCACAGACTGTTCACATTTTAAAGGAAAGCCGTATAAGTGGATCAAAATAATGGATGGCTTTGTCTAATGTCTGTGACAGACTGATAATGACTATAGAGTGTTATGTCAGATCCGATGTACAGCATGCTATGATTAGATAATTATCATTCTGCAAACGAGTTGTGCTTACAGGAAGGAAGAAAAATTGTTGAGTGTTTGTGTTCGAGTTTTAAAAGTACAATATGAACCAATAAAATAAAAATATAGAACAAAAAGTATACATATTTCACAGAATATATTATGCAGAATGATCTGAGTTAGGGACAGATGTGTTTAAATTTAAAATGAAATTAATGAAATCCTAAATAAAGTACATTTGTTTATTTAAAGTGAGCTTTTCAGATTATTCTGCGTCTGTCAATCGTTGATGTTGTCTTGAGACACTATTCATTGTCACAACTTCAAAGCTGTTGTGATATAGAACCTTCATTGTATATTGAGATATGTACGTTGTAGTTAGTTCTACAAGATATTTGTGTCTGTCAGATTAAAGATGGCTGCTATAGAGGCCATCTTGAAAATGTTGTCATCACGATTCCTCATGAACTCATTAACACATGGAGATGTGTATGCTTAGAACTTCGAAAAATGGAACTTTTTTTAATCAAGAGGGGGTCAGTAGCTGCCACAATGAATTTGTTCATGGAATTTGTTATCTTTATTTCTTCCACATAAAATAATTGCTTGAAACTACATGTTTCTTATATTGATTCCACATGTTGTCATTAAGGTAATTAAGTTTCACAAACATTGTTTGTTTATTGGGGTTGAGCGTCCCTTTAACTTATGTATAGGTCATATCAAGACGATGTCTGCTTGTGACAGTGTGCACTTACGGCCACTTGATAGTGCTGTCTCACTGAAATATCACGCCACAGACACATTGACAAGATACTTTACTCGGTCACAATATCCTGACAACGAGCCAACCAGTCCGCCTCCTACCCAGTAGTGATGGGCACTTAGGTTTTAACCCAACCGGGATTCGATCCCATGACCGCAGATTTTTAGCTCCAGTCTACCAGCACGAAGCGATTGCCTGACCTGACTGAGCCACCGCTCTGGTTCTCACAAACATGGAATATCATGCACTGTTCAAGGTTGAACTAAAGGTTGATATGGATAGTAAGTCACTGTGACCTACATTTTCCAGCTTCATTAGGTGGTGTGCTAAACATTACTTTTACTTTTAAGTCTCCAGATGATTAATATGTCATGTCTGGTTATAGTTACAAATTTGTCACTGTGAACTACATTTTCAGCTGTTTAAAATGTCACTAAATGATTTTAGTAATGAAATTAGATTAGATATATTTACATCTCTTCTTTTTCCTGAATTTATTTGCTCTTGCAGTGAAATAAGGTCTGCTTAGGCACATGGGCCCTTACATTTTATGTTTACCCTTGTCAATCACCCCAATATGGACTCTGTGACTTTTGAAACACATTATCAGATATGCTGAAGCCTCTGTGTTGAATTTAGAGTTTTAGTTTTTTATTGAATCCTAATTAGTAATGCTTCCACTAATATTAGTACTAAACACATAGCAGATTATATTACAGGATCAATAGTTGAGATTGACATGAGAGAATTCTGATTAGGCAGCCATGAAAAATATTGACCTTTACTCTATAATTGACAATGTGATGCCTATGTAGCACATGATCGAATTGTCTGTTAGTGTTACTCTTTAGGTGCCCACTAGGATCACCGACTAACATTCATCCCTGCATCAATGTGAAAGTAGGCGCTATGTACACGAGCGATTATCCCTCGTATTGATTTTAACATGTTGACAGTCATTTCAAAACGTAATATAGACAGTTACAGTAAAGAAATGGCGCTCTGTTAAATCAATTAATACATGTGTTTAATGACGTCAGGTTAATGATTTTTTGTGTGAAGTAGTTTTATTTAGTTAGAAGAAAATCAAAAATAATATTTGAGATTATTTGATTAAAACTGTTTTTAGCCTCTTCTGTTTGATGTCTATAAATTGAATTTTTTTTTAATGCCATTATATGTAATGTAGAAATGAAATAAAAATGGACAAAATTGGTCAATCCTTATTACCATATTCTATCTAATAAGTGCCCTGGAAAACTACAAAAAGTAGAGGGTCTTCTTTTTAAACCATATTAAATTACAAGTCCATACAAACAATGTGAAAAAATGTACTGCAATGTTCTCCTGTAATGAATCTTTGCTATTATACAGGACCAAAGGTGCTTGAAAGGGGGGGGGGGGGGTGCTTGTTAGGTCAAATGCAGTATTTAAAAATATAATTATAACAATTTTGTGTGAGCATACTATAGGCAAACAAATTACCAACAGTAAAAAGTCATGAAAGCTACAAAGTTCATTCAAATCTGAAATAGGGTCTAACTAAAAGCAGCCTGTACTACCTTGAATCAATATGTGTTAATCCAAATGAACAGAACCTTATAGCCCTAAAGCCTTGTTTAATACATGTATAAAGTAAATAGAAAATTTGAAATGTTATAATTTTTACTCGTTACCAAATATTTGAAGGTCAGTATCATGTTATAGAAAATATCAAGTCACATGAGCATGATACACACTAGGGGCCGTGGTGGTCTAATGGTTAAAGTCGCCGACTTGTAATTATAATAGCCTTTCACCTCTTAGTTCGATTCCCGTTCGGGGCGTACTAGTGTGAGAAAGTTGCCAGTGACTTGCCGTAGGTGGGTGGTTTACTCCTGGTATTCCGGTTTCCTCTACCAGTAAAACTGGCACGTCTGTAAATGACCTTAGCTGTTGATCGGACAGTAAGCCCTTGATTCAAACAAATGATTCACACTATAATTTAGTGACATTAAATAGTGTTCCTTATTAACAAGCCTTTCTGTTTTAACATGTCTAACCCAAGTCAGGTTCTGTGAACAGAGATTTCATTCACATGTAAGCCCTAATAAGCAAGTAAACAAACATAACATGTACCAGTATTTATGAAATAATGTGGAATATTTCATCATTTTGTGCATTGACTTTAATAATTGGTATCTTGTGATCAAGCATAATGTGTATTGTCCCCTATCACAATGATGGTGAGTTCATAAATTACATGGTAAAAGTGTATTTTTGGTAAATTGAAAATATGAATTAACTTTCAAATTGACACTTTTCAAAGGAGGAATATAAATCGCTGAGTTGCACAGTATATTAGTGTATGTTTGGGGGAAAAACCAATTACAATAAGGTCTTGATAGGGCATCGTTATTCTATGAAGTTTGCTTGATTAAATTTTGATCTTATTTTCCAAATACACAGAACACACAGAGTAATCTCTTTATAATAATACTCTTTATATGATATAAAGCAAGTTCATTAAATGAAAGGTTTGGAACCAATTTATATGTATTGACTATAATTTGGATTCATTACAACAGCAAATTTATTACAAGGATCAAATCTCAGTAATAAATTCTTGTGATCTGGACTACTATGAGTTTATACTTGTTTACCTCAGAACAAACAGGACTGGTTGTCTCGTTGTCAGTATAACGTGACCGAGTGAAGTATCATGTCAATGTGTCTGTGGCGTGGTATTTCAGTGAGACAGCACTATAAAGTCCCCCATAAGTGCACACTGTAGCAAGCAGACACCGTCTCAATATGACCTACAAATGAGTTAAAGGGACATAAAACCCCAATAAAATAAATAAAAAATTGGTCAGAACAAGAGATTATTGGGTGTACATTATTAACTCTAATCAACTGTTTTAAAAGATGAAAGTCTCATTACATTTCAACTCATGTATTTTCAGAGATACTTCAATTTAGACAAAGGCTTCCTTTTGTATTCAAAGTCACCACAAGAGGTAAGTTTGTCTTTATATGAATAAATTGCCATTCTTGAGAGGGTGATATTGCATATTATTATACCTCACTGATGTAACAGTAGCATTAAGTGTCTAAAACGTACCACATGACAGTGAAATAATACATCAAATCTCCCTGAGGGACGTGCTGTCGTGAGATTCGATGTTTTTTCATCCTGGAGCATGCTCAGCTCATTGAAAAATCAGTGCAGTGTGCACACTTTTTTTCCCCCAGTATAATAAACAATTTATGGCCTGCGCCCTCGGGGAAAAAATGGCCGCCAAAGGTAAATAAGTCTTCAAATCCACCCTGCTTATAGGGCCATAAATGTATATTATTATACCTCATTGATGTACAATGTAACAGTAGCGCTGATTGGCTACAGCATACCACATGACAGGGAAATAAAACATTGAATCTCTCTGGAGCGCGCACCCCAGGGAGATTCGATGTTTTATTTCCCTGGAGCACGTGCAGTTCATTAAAGCATCAGTGCATTGTGCATACTGTCACAGGCCTAATTTGTTTTTTCAGTATAATAAACAATTTATGACCCTGTAAGCTTGGTGATTCAAATCACCCCGCTTACAATGCCATAAATGTATATTATTACCCAGAGGAAATCATTAGTGCTGTCAACAGAGGCAGAGATAAGGTTAAATTGGTTTGGAGGGGTGAAATATAGTATAGTAACACCCTCTAAGGAATGTCATATTTTTTTATTATACCACATGTCAATTATTCATGATGTAACAATAGTCCTGAAGTCAACCAGTTGATAGTAAAATTTATCAACTGTTTTATAAATTAATATCTAATGAGATTACAGAATTTTTTTATTTCAAAAGACATACTATTTGCATATTGCACATAGACTAGAAGGGGGCATCTCAATTTTGTAAGCTTTGGGGCAATGGGAGAATAAGCAAGTTAATTAAGCATAATTTTATGTGTAACATTGCCCACTATATAACTATGTTAAGCTTCTATATTTATCTATTATGGTCATTCTAATTACTGACAGATGCAGAAGTGTAAATACCATGGAGTGATAGATGTGGGAATGTCTGTAGTAGCCTTCAAAAACCACTTACATCGTATATACATAGACGCAGAAGATATTGTCTATCATTTGAAGGTAAGTGTCAGGTCTGACCTTAAATATGGTTTAGCCACTGTTACTTCAGGGATTATCTGTTCATTTTAAAAACTCCTTGTGTGGAATCTGCCTTCTCTATACTTTATCCAGAATAACCACATTGTGTTTACCAACTAAAACATCTTCAAAACTCTACTAGTAGATGCAATCTTGAAATATGTGGTGTTATTAAAATTCTTCGATTTTTACAAGATATTGTATGCTTCGAAATTTTCACCCTCGTTTAATTTTCGCCATTTTCAACCTTAAATGAGAAGCCAATGTTAAAATGGAATCGGGAAATTCCAGCTGCATTGTCTTTAATTCACAAATGATTTTAGGGTGAATTTAACACGGAGAGAATATGTTTTCTGTTGCCTAGAGGTGAAAAATAACCATGAGCGAAAATTTCAATGTATACAGTGTAAGGATTTCAAGGATATTTATATATTCATTGCAGATTAAAGATGATCGACTATTCAGTGATTGGCTACAGCGGTTACGACACCACCGACTGTATAGACAGCATGAACTAGCATACGGCACTAAAGACTCACCAAGACTGACAGAAATCACCTCCCCCATCGAAGAGATACAAGAAATCACAAATAGTATGTGTTAACAACATCTACAAGTGTTACAGAGGAAAAACATGGTGTAGCATTTGTCTATAGACTTGACTGGAAGGAAAAACATTCATATACCGCATTGATATAACAGTAGCACTGATTGGCTGACACACATCACATGCTAGGGCACAAAAACATTGAGTTTCTCTGTCATATTTCCTTATGTAAAACACAAGCTTTAAGAAGATACAATTATGTAAAATGTTATATTATTCAATACAATAAACAATTTATTGCCCTTCGACAAATCATGTTCCCTCAAGGAACATAGTTTGCCTTAGGTGAACAAATTGTATATAAATTGTATAGTGCTACCCATATCCCTATATCTATATGAATTTGGCATGGAGGGAAAATATAGTGTTACCCATGTCCTTTCAATCTCTATAAACCTGTCTTGATATTTTATTTCTTTTATGTTGATAGAAGTATACCGGTAGTCATTATTATTTATATTGAAATCCCTTTTGTTGATTTGGATGGCAGTGGAGGGAATCACACTTTGTTGGAAATAACTAGAATGCAATGCCCAGAGGAAGCTTGCATGTTCAGGTTGACAATCCTGTCCCATCTTAATTTTTGTTGCTTAAGTCAAACCAAAGCCACATTTTGTTGTGAGCATCTTATATTAAGCACATTCAATAATTGGTGTCTGCATGATAACGTGGCATTAATATAAGTTTATGTAGAGTTATCGAGCATGAAATTACAAATATCAGTTCTATGTGGAGTTTATATTCCTATTACATGTGCCTGATACATATTTTTCTGATGCTTAATTTTTTCTGGCTATGGCTAATGCAATATGTAATTTATGCCTTCAGAATGGATCAAAAACCTTACATACTTATTTAATAGATTTTATATATAAAAAAAAAATTAATTTAAAACGATGATTTTTGTATTTTGAAATATTCCAGATTTAACTTTGCACGTTCAAGAGAAGAAGAGGGACAGGAATTTGAAATCGGACATGATAAGACAGCCTAGTTTTAAAGGTCGGGAATCGTCACAGAGTCGAGTAGCTACGTGGCTTGTGGATACTGCTGGCTTTGAGTTCTGTAATAAAGGTATGTACTGTAAAGTACTTAAATTTTGGCAGGTGTTTCATCCTTGCCAACTTTTCAATATTTTCATGGTGGAGATATCAAGTGTCTTAATCAAAAATTATCTAAAAAGTACTTACAATGCACCCTTTTTGACAAATAAAAGTCTAAAATGACAACTTTCTGTTGCCACATGCAATGTATTAATTGGACTTTAGATTAAAACAAGATTGTTGGAGTTCTGAAGATATGAAAAACTCAAAACTGAAGGTCAAAAATCAGGAGAATCCCTCTTGGATTGGGAGACTTGGCAAGTATGGTGGTTAGTATTCCATTTATTCGCTATTTCTGAACAAAGCGTGCATTCAAAATCCAGGGAATTGGCTTTATATCAATATAGTATTGAGTGTTGTGTAGAAGACAAATGGTGAATTCAAAACCTTGTG
>JAUMGZ010173209.1:0-14748 GCA_032359645.1 Pododesmus macrochisma | reverse complement strand
AAGTCCCTGACTCCCAAGGGGACAGGTGGGCGGGGTCAAAAAGGGTAAATTTGGCAGTATGTCTTTAATCAACTTCTATGAAACTACTGGGCAAATTTCAACCAGATGGACACAACCAGATGGAAACTCTTGCATCTTTCCTTGTAGATATTTAATCCAATTTTAAATTCATCAGAAAAAAAGAAACAGTAATCTTTGATGAAATGGTGTTTTGATTATGTTTTGATTACCTTCATTTACCGTAAATATACCAGGTTCAAAAAAATCTATAATAGAAAGCCTTTCTAATTCTAACCGTAGAATTGTTTAAATTTATATTCCTGTACCATTGTTTGTTGTAGCCTTAAGTCTAAAGCCTGATGATGCCTTGGTTCTGAAGAGACGTGCAGATGTTCGGGGAAAACTTGGAATGAAGGCTGATGCTATTGAAGATTACAAACAAGCAGTGGAGATACAAGGAAGACTGGAGAAACAAAGAAGTTAAACATGGACTATTAAATGTTACATTGAAGTACTCGGGATGCTTGTTAATGATAGTCTGTGTGGAGATACTATTGAATACTGTGTTCTCTCAGGAGATGTACTCTATCTAGATTCTTCCAAACATGCAGCCCTTTGTTACATATATATATTTGTAACTAGGTTACGTTAACTCCTTGGAGATGGGAACTCGATTAGATGAGTTGAAAACTATGTACAATTTACAGCAGTACATGTCGTATAAATGACTACAGTGTATCGAGATATGTGGAATAATACTTAATCTCAACTAAAGCATTCTGTGATAACTAATTCTTTGATGTTTGGATTATAAAGGATGTGCTTATAAAGTTTGTATGACTATCCGTCCTTTGTTAAACTATGTGATGTTGAGTTTGAACTGTTTTATGTGACATCTTATACAGATTTTAATAATTGTGAAGGTGCAGGGAGATTGTAGTGTAATATATATCTTACTTGTACTATTTAACATGATATTGTATATACGTATCAATACTGCATAGTACATTTAGTCATGAAATGTACTACAAACTGCTCAAACAGAATTGAATATTTTGTAAAAGTGCACTTATGAAAAAAGTCCATGTCGTTTCAAAAGACACTTGACTTGAAAAGATAGACATTTGCATTGCAGTATCCATGTAATATATTAATAATATTGTATAGAGTTGTGAATGGTTGTATATACTGTATTAAATTATTTGTTTTGTTGACATCATGCTATGAAATAAAACAGGAAATACTTATATTCTTTTTTAATTTTTATTGTCATTAAAAAGTTATCAATTTGTTCAAAAAGTATAGTACAAGTGTTTATAACCCCTGACCAGCCAGGGGAGTAAGAAGACATGATACATGAGTGATGTTTGATGTAGCACTAGACATGATGATGTGAACACTACTCACTGAAACATATAGTCATTTACTTGTATCTAGATCCTCATACAATGTAGAGCACCAAGATAAAGTCACTCAATTTACAGAGAGAAATGTTTACACATGTAGAAATGTAAAACACGGGCACATGATACAATAAACACCCTCCCAAAACGTAAAACACGGGCACATGATAATACAATAAACACCCTCCCAAAACGATACTGTACAAGTAATAGAAGTATTGGTTTACTGGTATTACTTCAAAACCATACTGGACAAGTAATAGAAGTATTGGTTTACTGGTATTACTTCTAAACGATACTGGACAAGTAATAGGAGTATTGGTTTACTGGTATTACTTCAAAACGATACTGGACAAGTAATAGAAGTATTGGTTTACTGGTATTACTTCAAAACGATACTGGACAAGTAATAGGGGTATTGGTTTACTGGTATTACTTCTATACTTTACATATGACCAATGTTAAAGACATTGGACAGCTATAAGAGGTACTTGTATATGGATGTTTATTTTCACATACATGACAGATAATCATTGTAATGAATATCCCCTTATTGTCCACTTAAGTTATTGTTAAGATTCATTTCCTACTAAATACTGTTTTTGTTGTTATAAAACCTTGTGTATGAGTTATCATTTTGGAATACTTGGCTCAAATGTACTTATGTACCTGTGTTTTACAGTTTACAATAAAGATACAATCTTCAGATCTGTGACAGCAATGATAAGACATATATAAAACTCCAGCATGCAATTACAAGGTCTTCAAAAATAAAATTGCTTAAAAATGTCAGAAAAGTTTCTGCATGCGATGTAATCTCATCTGTATCATTAAAAATCTTACATTCTTTTCACTCTGGGTGGAAGACAATACAATATCATCATTAATGGATATCCGTCTTTCCAATACAAATATTAACCTTTTTGATTGAAACAAATGAGCAACTTTGCTGTAAGCATTCGATGTGATTTAAGCTACAGGTCATGTTGTTAAACAGTTACTGTTATATATATGTTAATTAATATACTGAATTAATACTTTTAATTAAAAGAATAAATGCTTTATAAAAGCTGGAAAACACACTATACCGGTATCTCGTTTTAATAAGGAATTGGAAAATGTTGACGTCAAATTATCTTATTTTTCTGAAAGTTGTAATAAAAGATAAATGACAAATGCCATTTTGTATGAACCATCATTAACAATTGTATGTATATACTTGAACATGTACATAAGACAAACTACCATGTAACTGTTTAATAACATGAGCCGGTATTATAAAGTGATATGCTGTGTGATATGATAAGCATTTATATGGGAGCACCACTCATGAAATATTTTATGATTGTATAAAAATACAAATTTCTCAAACAAGTCTTGCTACCTCTACAGGAATAATACAAAATCTGTACTCAATCATCAACAATATGTTAGAAATACATAATAAAAGTCTACATATATATACAATGACACACACACAAGGTACTTAGTGAAATACAAATAAAAACATACTGTAGTGCTAGTGTGACCTGTTTCTGTGGATTAAGATTTTACAATACAACATTATTTTTTATTGTGATATTAAAATATCAAAGTCAGATATACAATACAAAGAAAATAGCATACTTCATGGGGGTGGAAAACGTGTAGCAAAATCTTAAAATGTCTTTAATAAATTTATACAATGCCCTTTATGACAAAATAGTAGTGTAAACTGCCTCATTTAAGCAGTTCTGTGCAATACACTAAGTTGAAGCAACTTAATAAGCAAGGGTAAGGAATTATACTGATGTCAAAAGTGAAAATTGTGTGTGAAAAATAGGGAGACTCCCTCCTAAATAGGGAGAGTTGGCAACTATGACAAAGACCTGATGTAACTCAAGACAAGATCATTGGTGAGGGTCCACAAAGGAAGAACTTCTATGTCTTTAGTTCTAGATAGTCTGAAATAATTAACAATAACTACTAAAAGCATATCTATAAAAGCAATTCATTTAATTCTATAATTATCATTTAGCACTGAGGTGTACAAAGGTCAATAGGTCACAATGGTACTACAGTACAATAGACATGTAAACACACTCTGGTATATATATAATATGTGCGGACAACACTTAATGAGAAGTAAAATGTACTGACTGATCTATCGCTTGATGAATACTGAATCCATGATAAGTTTATAACTTGTGATACACGATTTCATATATAGTACATAATGGATGTCTTTGTAAATATGACTAGAATTAAACAAAACATTATTGTTTATTAACAAATGATTGCTATATAAATTTGGAATGATTTAGTAGTAATTAAAATCTGAGGTACTAACATATACATGAAAACATGTTAAATAATTTCCAAGTATCATTCTGTAGTTAAGTCTGGATTTCTGTTTATTAATCATATACCGGTACATCAATATTAAATAAAAAGATTATACATGTACTTTACATCTGACAAATAAGTTTTAGAAAACATATCCTCTCAAAAAAGATGCAACTACAGTAGACACTGTATTCAGACAAGTATTTGATTATAAGTATATATAGAGATAATAGTTGTACCTTTACATATACAAGGAAAACTAGAGTAGGATTACGGTAGTAGACTCAATATATAAATGGGTGGTCTATAGACTGACTATTTTCCAGTGCATTTAAACAAAATTGGACTCACTAAATTTGTCTATGTTACAGAAACAAAACACAAAATTAAGTGATCAAATTGTCCATTGAAGACAAAACAGTATTTGTTTACTAATACTAATATACTATTAAGACTTTTTCTGTTTAAAAAGTAATAATAAAAAATTCTACAAAAATTAAAAATTGTGTTCTTGAAAGTTTAAAAATATTTTGACATTATGCCAAATGGTTAAGTTAAAATACAAAGGATATCATCTACTATAATTCTGACTTGTTCATGGTCACATACAAAATGCCCATTCATATTTCTACTTATGCAAGTTACATAAAGTTTGGATACCTACATATTATGTTTACCTTACAAACTCTAACTAAGAAATTAACAAAATATATGTACACATCTAAAAGTCAAACTAATAACAAATATATGGCACTTTATTATTACAAAAAATTAAAAGTCATACCCATTTTAAATTTCAACTTTTCATAGTTTCTTCCTAACAACTCAAATCAAGTTTAAAGAGTGGGAGTCAGTTTACCATTATTCTATACAACAAACACATTAGCTAAGACTCATTTTTTATCAACATGATTTCATGTTCAACTCAAACATTTTCATTTTTTCCCCACAAAATATATACAAAGTATTATATAAACAAATGTTCTCACACAGATACAACATAAGTAACACTCTTTCTATATAAATGCATGCACATGAGAAAGTAGGTTTTATTTATATATAACCTCTAGCACTTGAGTATTCACAATCTTGCCTATTAGCAAACAATATACCACATCTGTTTTCTTTATGGGATTTGCTATGTTAAAGTTTACAAGAAACTAAACTGTAAACATGAAAGACATTTCATATGTTAATAAAGTTACACTTAAAAATCAGCATAATAACAATGTGTGTCTCAGTCTGTGAGCCCCGTCCAGACAGCCCAGTTCACAGCCGAGAGGGAAGTTACTTCTGATTCGTCATAATAATATCTCTAAATTAGACATCACATATTTTGATTTTCATTCTCCAACAAAATTGAGAGCAAAAAATATTGAATTGTTGAGATTAAAATGAAAAAACGTAAAGAAGGTGAACCTCTGTTTAATGAATATAAGTTTTTAATCTGTTAACTAGACTTCAGTATTTACTAATTCAGTTCAAATACATGTACAGTTTTAAGACAAATCTATAATTGCTATAACAGTATTTGACTACAAGACACGTTTTACAGGATGTCCATTGTATGGTATAAAAACTCAATATAAAACAACACATTAGATACAATCTGGAGTTAAAACACATGACAGCGATCAGCTAATGAAGCTATTGTCTGTACTCCCTATGATAGTCAAATGATAATATGACATTTAGATCACAGTTCTGCTCCAATACTGTCTCTTAGCAACCTTTAGAAATATATGCATTATTGTATTTGTATTCAGCACTAATATCAGCAGAATTTGACTGTTATTTCGGACAAAGACTAAGGCACAGGACACACTACCAGTAGGTGTTCTGTTGGTTTGATATAACTCTCAATATACACAAGGTCATGTCATCTTATATTGAGTCATAACTTTATATTTCTCTTTACCGGAGAACTATATCCATGCACACTGACAGGTCAGGTATGGTAAGCTGCCATAACTCATGTAAAGTAGTCCTTCTCCAAGGTTAACTCATACAACAATGTATTAGTTATTCATGACACACTTTGGATGATGTAATGATAGACTCACACATCCACATACCAGATTGCTTTTGTGCCAATATAGATAATAGGAATTGGCAGTTTCAACATGAAGAGCACATTAAATATGCTTTGCAATTCTCAGTGAATTCCAAAATCCAGAGATATAATGTCCTGTTAGATGACTAACTGACATGGTGAGTCCATTAAAGTAAATGACAAATGGTTGCTATGGAAACTGACCTGTCTTCATTTCTTAAGACAGTAAAGCGATGACACAACAATGCTCTGCAAACTCTGACAGAAAACTTTGTTAACTTATGTTGAACAATAATTTTCTATGGAGATCCATGTCCCTTAGACTTCCTTCTTCGTCTGTGGAAAAAACCAGATGGCCACTTTTTGAGAAGAGACAGTGACCATTTCCTTTTATGTCAACTATTTGGCACATTAACTACACATGCTCCAGCGCGACCTGTACAAAGTCCTGCCATCTACAAGAAATCAAGATTGCACTTAAATTCAATAATTCTACAAGAAATAATGAAACAGTTTTATATATCTTGTTTTTACATCTACATGATACACATGCAATTCTACTACTCTTTTGTTGAATGTGACTTTTTTTGAATGACAGCCATTTTCTAATGGTTAACTATGCATGTGCATGCATAAAAACATATACACGTGTACTTTTCCACTATTATCAAACTTTTTTTCTTATCGTGACAGAACTTTTTTACATGTTGTGATGTATATTCTGCTATTTTCAATTCAAAAGTTGTGGTTCTTGTGCATTGCACACCGTCTCATAGTGCTCTTCATTGTTACCAAATGTCCTAAAAATATTTTAAATATTTTAAAAGTTATGCTCCGAACATGCATATGTGAAAGAATTAGAAAGTTCTTCTGTTATAGGGAAACAACTCTGGGTATATATGACCAAGAGTTGTGATTCTTATGCACTGCACACCGTCTCATAGTTCTTATCATTTATACTAAAAGCATGTTTAAAGGAATAAATAAGTTTTTGTGTTAAAAGGGAGATTACTCTAGTTCTTGTTGACCAAGAGTTGTGATTCTTGCTTACTGCACACCGTCACATGGTGATTATGGATTGTACCAAATGTCATAAAAATATTTTACGTATTTTAAAAGTTATGCTTCGGACAAGCATGTGTGAAAGAATAAGTAAGTTTTTGTGTTAAAGGGGAGATAACTCTGGTTATAACTGACCAAGAGTTGTGGTTCTTGCGTACTGGACAGACGCAGGCGAAGACTATATGCTCCCCCAAAATTTTTTCGGGGAGTATTAAAACAGTTTCAGCATAAACAATTATCTAATTTATCCACTACAACACTAAAATTGTGTTATTTCAATACTTGCACCAAAACTTTAACCTGGTGGATACTGACCCCAAAGGGCAAACTATCAAGCTGACGGTATCATTCAGTTACACACCACACCCTTGGGTCTCAAGGAATGAGTATGTGAAATATTAAAGGTGTGCAATGGCTGGTTGACATGTAATAGATCAAACACCCATTGTTGACAGACGGACGGACGGTCGGACAAAATCGCTTTACCATAATACGTCGAATTCGATTGGCGTATAAAAATGAAAACTTTAGGAAATCGAGGAAAACATGAAAATATAATCACACACAATTTGGCATAATAAATAGTACATGTATGACATGACACACACAAGTGATGATATTAGGTATGCAGGTAAATTATATATCACTTCAAATTTCAAAGTTTGAAAGAATTTATTGATAAACTTGATATAAAACTTACCTTTGACCATTCATTGTTGACAGGATCAAAACACTCCACGTCTTGCAAATATTGCTGACCATCATAACCGCCTACAGCAAATATTTTATCTCCCAGAACACAAACACCTACAGCATCCCTAGGAGAACTTATTGTAGCGATCATAGTCCATTGGTCAGTTTTGGGATCATACCTATAATTTAACATAGAGTTATTAAATTACCTTTATCATATTATGATACATTTTAGGTCTTATATAATTGTAATTGACACTTTAATCTTGTACAACTGTTATCTTCTGACAATATTACCAGCTATAATACTTTATATATGGATACTAAACTTATACAAGAATACAACTTCTGACTAAAGAAATTCAAAATACAATTCATGATTATAGAGCGAGTATTATTTCAATAACAATTTTAAAAAGATTTCTGACTTGTTAATACTACTGACCTCTCTGCACAGTCAAACCTACTACACGTAGGGTTAGTGGCTGGAGCCTCATGTCCACCTATGGCATACAGGAATCCTCCCCCTGTTGTCACTCCCACACCACCACGCCTCTTAGACATAGGTGTACAGTGCATCCACTTATTAGTGTGGGGATCAAAACATTCAACAGTCTTCAGGCATGAGCTGCCATCTCTTCCGCCTACTGCATACAGTCTGAAGATAAAACAAAGAAAATTAGGTGAGGTGATAGCCGAGTCTGAGATGTACATGTTTATTACATCAAGAGATTAATCATACTTTTAACAACATAAACTATGTATATTGAGTATAGTAAGGTCTGCCTTGAATCCTAAAGATTTTAGAATTTTGTATTTGTAATTCTTGCTGCTTACAACTTTTGTTAATGCTTTCTTTTGTGTGTGATCATTCCTAACTTTGAAGATAACAATTCAGAATATTGACAATGTTTAAAGTTAATGCTATACAATGTATTGGTGGACTTTGATTACAAAAAAACATAACAAATTTTACCCCTTAAATAAACTTAGCTCTCCTCACCCCAAGGTTACTATGTATGCAATCATTAAACTCTATTTCTTCTAATTTATAAGAAGATATTTCAAAGTTTGTAAAATTTCCCCCATTTTGCCCCTAGTGGCACACCTGATGGCCAAGCCCCATCATTTGAACAAATCTGAAAACCCTGGCAAGCTTTATAACAAGTTTGGACGAAATTTGTCCAGTGGTTTTTGGCAAAGTCGAAAATGTGAAAAATTAACGACAAACAGCATTTCTATGGGAAAAGACCACCCACTTTGGACCTTCAGCCCTGATGGACTAAAAAAGGAATTGGTGAAATTGGGGTAATCCTTACCGGACATATTACATAATGTTAGGTACGGCAAACATATAAAATACAATCATACTTTCCCATGAGAACAGCCACCCCAACTGTACTTCGAGACGTTGACATGGGTGCCACATAGCTCCACTGCCTGGCCTGAGGATCCCATCGCTCTACTGTGTTAAGATATGACCAGCCATCATGCCCTCCTACAGCATACATAGGCCCTTCAAGTACTCCAACACCTGTGCAAAATTCAATCATCATGTACTTTCAATTTAGATATTCCAAATTGAATATGACTCTTTCCTATAGTATTATTTAAGTGAATTACGGTATATCAATGTTATGAACTATTTATAATGATAAAACAGTCTTGACATTAAAATTTCAAATCAACATATAAATGACATACATACATACCTGTTGTACAAGTGTGTGTACAATTTTACCAACAATTAACTTTAAAATCAGTAATATACTCACTCACAGTGGCACTTAAGCAATGTTCTAAAGGGGAGATAACCAATGATCCCATAATGATATTACTGTTTTCTTTGATCAAAGTTCAATTGATTAAGAAGAAATATATATCTAAAACCTGCTATGATTTCAAAAATAGTTTTACTTGTTCTGCTTATGTTTGGTTTGAGAACATGTAACAGACACATAAATATATATACCTATTATGTTGTGTGTGAGTAATCATTACATACCTAGACCATGTCTGTGTGTGGACATTGGAGGCATCAGACTCCACGACTTCTTTTTCGTGTCATAACACTCAACAGTATTGAGAGTCTGTAGTCCATCTCTACCTCCAACAATGTATAACTTGTCATCAATGACCGCAACACCAAATTGGAGACGGCGTCCACTCATGTTAGCTACTGGTGTCCAGTTGTTTGTACGTAAATCATATTTTTCGATTGTGGTGGCTCCTGAAATACAATAGTAAAGATTCATTGAGTTGTGTACTAAATTGTTCACTCTGGATTGTATGTTTGTTCTATATTGTCATGATCCTCACAGATCTAAAACAAATCAGATTTACTGGTAATTTAAAACATCAGTAATGATAGTCATAAGACAATTTTAAAAATACTTTTTGGTGATAAGGCCTGTGATCTTTTGTACAAATTTAGATATACATGTACCGGTATGTTTTAATAGCAAATTCTTTGTCAAAACTTCAACATCTTATAGTTTTTATTAAAAACAAAAAAATATATATTTCATAAAAAGAATTGTAAAAACATTTCTGTAATCTGAATATAACAAACACATAAGGCTATCAAATATATATACACACTATCTGTATATCTCTGTAATACAATCAAGCATATAGCAAGTTCAGGCCATTCAATAATTAATCCTGTATTTTATGGGTGACAAAGTGATGAGACACCAGACAAATTGATACAATCATAAAAAGGAATTGATAGGAACGTATGCATGCTGATAATAAAATCACTTTATACAATGACTGAGCATGGAGAGATACTGTGTGATGATGACATGTTAGGTCTGTGCTAAATCAATATAAAAATGTCCTTTAAAACACATCATCTCCTCTAGTTATATATGTGTGAAAAACTGATGCTATCTGAATTAATGCTCCGTCAGTCCAGAATCAAATTATACTGGGGCACCTCTAAATATGGAATGAAGTCTGATAGCCATACATACAAGTAGATGATGGTTGTTAGAGTTTGTGTCTGATAGCGATACATACAAGTAGATGATGGTTGTTAGAGTTTGTGTCTGATAGCGATACATACAAGTAGATGATGGTTGTAACAGTTGGTGTCTGATAGCGATACATACAAGTAGATGATGGTTGTAACAGGTGGTGTCTGAAAGCGATACATACAAGTAGATGATGGTTGTTACAGTTTGTGTCTGATAGCGATACATACAAGTAGATGATGATTGTAAGATTTGGTGTCTGATATCGATACATACAAGTAGATGATGGTTGTTAGAGTTGGTGTCTGATAGCGATACATACAAGTAGATGATGGTTGTTAGAGTTGGTGTCTGATAGCGATACATACAAGTAGGTGATGGTTGTTACAGTTGGTGTCTGATAGCGATACATACAAGTAGATGATGAGTGTAAGAGTTGGTGTCTGATAGCCATACATACAAGTAGATGGCAATTGTTAGAGTTGGTGTCTAATAGCGATACATACAAGTAGATGATGGTTGTTAGAGTTGGTGATCACATGTTTTATGTACAATTAAGGCTGTAGCCAGAGATAGATGTTCTGTGTGGGAGGAGCCTTATTTTCTACTCTTTCTCATCCCATAATTTATTCGGTATCTTAGTAACCATCATTATATCCCATAACATATATTCTAATGCAACATGCAAGCTATGTCTTTAATATAAAACAAAGACGGAACTTCTTATTGCAATGATTTAAATGGGAAAACATATAAATTGTAGCAAACATGGATTATTTTCAAAATTGGATTTTTTCGTAAAACTAACATAGAAGTACAAACATAATATCAAAACTGTTCCCTATGAGAAGAAATGAGGAACAAATCATAAAACATTCAGCCAGGCCATTAGTATAACTGAATGATAAACCATACATCTCCTGCTAGTCTGTTGTTTAAACTCTCTAGACAAATGTGCATATTTATCAAATTATGACTATATAATGAACAGCTGATTCACAGCCTGTCAATGCGTAATAATGATTATAAATACAGGGCCTGCCAAGACCTAACATCATTATACCAACTGTTAGTAATGGCTGAGGTCTGCCTCATTACAGAATTAAGTAAACTCTTATACACTTAAAAACTCTTTAAACAAACTCTCCCCTTCTCAAGTATAGTGTGTCCCAGTAATAACAGATTAACTTTCAAATGTATACATTTCATTTTTTCCTTTGTGTCTACTTAAAAATAATCAAATGTTGGGTGTGTTTTAGGTATACTCTTCTGATATAAACTTTGAAGATGTTGAAATTTAAATTCATTTTATAACAACAAAATTCTGTAACACCTGCAGAAAACAGAATAAAACTAAGTGCAGCAAGGACAGCTAAAAATATTATAAGATAAGAAATTTCACAATTGTAATTAGTTTTATACCAATCTATTCCATATCCTTAATGTCATGGTTGATCAAAGGTATCAAGGGAGTTCCCATAAAAAATTATGTGCTAATGGCCAATCAAATTTATAAAATCTTATCTAAAACTTAAATGCATTAATTTATAGATACTTGATTTATTGGTACTTTTAATAAATTTAACATATGATATAAAAGCTTTAAATACAATAATAAATTTCAGATTGGATCAGAGATATCAAATACAAAGAAGTGATAAAACTGGGTTATATCACAGTTCTATATGATTATATCAGCCTGAATTACACTTGTGTTGAAATACAAAAAATTCATTCGGACTTTATTGCCATAATTGAGTCAAGTAATCTTAAACATATCTTTGAATCATTAAAATCAAATCAAAAACTAGTTCAGGGTCCATCCCTAATACAAAACCACAAGACAAGTGTATACTAGAGAATAAAGAATAGAGTAAATCAATCATGTATAAGTAAGTCTTCAGTGGGTACTTACATAAACATCATTTCTAACATTCATCTTTCAATACTTTTATACCTTTTGAGCATTCATCCATTCCACCAACAGCAAACATAACCCCAACAGTAGACTTCCTTGGCTTTGTCCTGGGGCTTTGGAAGGAGGAGCGCCTTTCTGGGAGGAGATGGTATTTTAAGGCTTCCATAATGAGTGTTTGACACTCTTTCTCGTCTCGTAAAAGGGAATTTGTCTCTACATGATCAGCAATGAACTGAAATGTGAGAAATTACAACAAATATTTAATATTTTTGCAATTTTCTTTTGCTGTAAAGTATACAAAAGCAAAGTACATGTACCTGCTAAGTCACAAGTTGGAAAAGAAATTAGAATCACAATTCAGAAACTGTAGTTTGTCTTAACAGAATTTTCTTCCAGAAAAAAATATTTTGATAAAAACATGAATAAAAAAAAAACAGTATAATGAAGAAATATTTAAAACAAAACTTGGATTTCTTTTTATGAATTTTGTTGTTAAAATGTTTGATTTTATTCTTGATAAAAAGAAATTGAATTTTACCTGTGGTGACATGAGAGGTAATCTGATGTGAGAGAGAAGTTTGCCAAGACTTTTTCTGCGGTTGATTAAGTCATGTTTGGTCCACATTAATAGAGCCTGGAATATGGTCTCCTCGTCAGGAACATTGAGGTCATCACTAGAAAGCAGACGACAGACTTCATCTGGTTGTAGAATTAAGAATTCCTGATTCTGCATAACATGCACAAAGTTATCCTGCAAAACACACAAATTCTCATAAACATCTAAATCCAAAAAAAATATTTACTAAAATACAAAGTCCATTGACTTAAAGACATTGATTGTCATAGCATTCTCATAGAAAGTGAATGAACTAAAATGTTTAATGAAAACTACTATAGGCCAGTTGTATACATTGTTAAAAAGATAATAATTCACAATATTATATTGTGAAAATTACTTCACAAATTGATGCATGACCAATTAAATCTGATTTGTTGCAATCACCATGTTTAGCATTTCTAATTAATTTGGAATATTTGAGTCACTGCAATATAAAACCACAACAAATATTGTAACATATGGGACACTCTCAGTAAAATACATTTATAGTTTCATTTTAGTGCAACATATTTGGTCACACAAGATTGTGAGGATAAGATTTTGTGAGTAAATACATGTTTTGCTTTATAAACATCCCGCCTTTGACTTGAAGAATACACATGTTTCACAAGTTTCACTCTTAGTTCACAATGAACAGTAAAATTGTCACCCTACTACCGGTCTTTCAAATAAGTATAATGTTTCGACTGTAAAAAAGATTATCACAAATCAATTACAATGATTATTATTGAAGCCCTTGAGTATAGGGACTGAGACTTATTTTTTTCTGAGTTGACAGGTTTAAAGGTTTATTGGCAAAGTTCTATTTAGAAATGTAGTTTCATGATAAATCTTGACAAATAATCTGTTTCAGGCTGTTGAGGATACAATCATTTTCTTGGCTTTTACGACTTCGCTATGCTAAGATAATTCTGTTTTTATTACAAATCCGGGACAAAGCAATTATTCTATGACTAAAGGTCGACCTGTACTTCCTTTTATGTTTTCGTAGGAAATTGAACATTTGAAAGGCAGGCCCCTGATATATCCTATTTTCTGCAAATATAACTTTGTATTGAGTTTAATGTGCATAGTTTAATGTGATGATTAATTTTCTTTGTCATGTCACATATAAAACTTCTACAGAATAAAAATGTATGTTATAAACATCATCATCCTTCTGAAGAACATTGAAATTAACACCTCTCTATAAACACCCAAACAACCTTACAAACACAGATACTATGTGTGTAGACTTATACAAGAGGCCCACCGGGCCTTAACGTCCATCTGGTTGAAATAGGCCAAAAGCTAAATATTTGCATTTGAATCTTTTTGACCCCAGGGTCATGCCTTAAACATACTGGGTTCTCCATGCCCTTCAGTCATTATATAACAAAGCATTAGGCACTAGGCCTTCTAGTTTACAAGAAGATTTTTGAAATTTTGTCAAATTTTCCCCCATTTTGGCCCTGAGAAAAGCATCCCTGGGGGCCTTAACCTTTCATTTGAACAAATCTGAACCCCCTTCCCCTAGGGATCCCTTTAACCAAGTCTGGTTGAAATTGGTTTAATAGTTTTGGACTAGAAGTCGAAAATGTGAAAAGTTAACATATTTGCCTTAGTGTTGAACTTTGACCCAAAAACGCGTAACCTATTTTTGACCCCAGGGTCACGTCTTGAACAAACTTGGTTCTCCATGCCCTAAAGTTACTACA
>JAUMGZ010173198.1:0-14749 GCA_032359645.1 Pododesmus macrochisma | reverse complement strand
AACACCAAAAGATAGGACAGGAAGAGAAGCGCCAATTCATAATGCCGGGATCCATTTTATATTAGAAAAGTGACACACGTGAATCAGGAAATGCTTACCATATCGCGAGCCCATGGTTTCGCTTCTAGGTTTTTAAATAGAAGTTCATTATGTTTACATTTTTAGTTAATAAATGTATATTTGGTAAATTTTTCTGTATTCGTCCAACGTTTTTCTTTTGTTTGTCAATGACCATAGACTTACGACTTTAGAATATCGTATTGTTTTTTTCCCGAATTTACTACTTTAACGACTTATGCCCTATGAATATTCAATGGATGTTTTATTTTACTCCGCTTGATGTAGGAAGAGTAGTTGATCTTTTGAGTCTTGAGTAAATTCGAAAAACCGATATTCTAAAGCCTTAAGCCCATGGACATGGGCAAACAAAAAGAAAACGTTGGATGCACACAGAAAAAATAACCAAATATACATTTATCAACTACAAACGGAAACATCATGGACTTATATTAAAAAACGAGAAGCGAAACTAGGTGCTCGCGATATGGTTAGCGTTTTCTTGTACACATGTGTCACCCGCCGTGATACTTCCGCCGTGATGATTCCGTGTCATCCGGTGTACATGTATTGTAACCCTTTTCACTGTTTAAAAAGAAGAATATGTCAGCATAAGAATATGTCCTGCTATGGTGACGAAAGAGTTAAGGAGAAAAACCATTAACAGGATAGGAATAGAATTATAACAACGTTATCATGAAAGCAGAGCGGTAAAGATAGTGCGACGAGAAGTAAGCTTCCTCAATGACAGCATTCTATTAAAAAACTAGAAGCGAAACCAGGTGCTCGCGATATGGTAAGCGTTTCCTGTTACACATGTGTCACCCGCCGCGATGCCCCCGTGTCATTCCGGTGTATGCCGACTCTTTCCACTGTTTTCACACTAAATGAACGTCCGAGGGTAAATGTATAGAGAAAGATAACATATAGAGAAATAAAGGTATGGGCGTTGAATCTAAGTAGCCATAACATAAAACTTTGATGCTTACTACAAACTATAAAAGAACAGTAATTAAGAACACAACTATGGCATCAGAAACAAACAAAGACACGGGAACTGCGTCAAACATATATCAGAAATGGGCTACTCATATATCATTTTATTGTATCGTGATGGCGGTCATAAAACTTTCTGAATGCAATCTGATTAAAACCAGATCTACGCTGCTCCCGTTATTTGACAGATCACAGTAAACTATTCTACAGACTCTTCACAGCAGAATAAATGCTGCCTTTGTGGGGTAACACTCTGGTGTTTTAATTAGAAAATACCCGACAGAGTAATTTCGACATGTTACAAACGCGTCATGCCTTGCATAAGAAGTAAATAAGAAAAAATAAGGCATAGGTCCATTAATATGGGTCAATAAAAGGAAAACGGGAGACGTGCGCGCAAAACAAAATACAAGCATTAATTTTAGGAAAGATGTCATCTGAATCAGAGTGACTGACGACCAAGGAAAACGACAACAATCATCAAATAGCAATAACAACATACAAAACTCCACACCACAAAATATTCATGGTCAGCCACCGCCAAGGAACGACTAAGGAAGTTAAACTAGAATGGAATACAAAAATGCAATCTGAACAATGCCTCCGATAAATATGATGTTTATAAGATGAAGGAGCCCAAACTTTTTGTGAATCACCCTGTCCCGAACCCCAGATCTTGCTCGAAGCAGTTGTCATCACGAACTTCAAGCGTTTATTTCCTGCTGCACGTTTTTTACTTGTCGTGACATTTTCGTGTCAATCGTTATATGGGAACCTTTTCCACAATGTACTACTCCGTGCGCCACTACCATCAACTTTCATGATATCGTGACGAAAGTTACACCACCAATTTAGTGTTGAGGATTGTTGTGATGTCAATTTAATTCCTTACATTCAGGTGCTTAGTTGTTTGATGCAGTAATTGTTTGTATGTCAATGTCTCTCGTTCTGTTGATTCCACCCATTCTGTATTTGAACGTAAATGACCAAACTGAAAACATTAATATTCAAAAAATCTAAATCAAATAAAACCACAATTGTGTACAAATATAAAAGAATTTTATTCAATGCATTCTACTCCAAGTACACTTTGTATAGGACAATACAATTTGTAAACATCAATACCATGCACTCTTTATCGACCTTACGCAACACTGAAGCATGCTATTCATTACGTTAAAAATAGGAAGTTTTTTTTTAAATCCCATTTATTGCCACGGCTAGACAACACACGTCAACGAATCACTTAATACATATACAGACGCACAGTGATTTCTTTCACAACTCACACACAAGAACACGTGTAGAAGTTTCCCCAAAATCGCTGACCTATCAGTGAAGTTCAGGGATCGTGTTACGAGTACACCAGGAAGTGAGGTAAATTGGTATTTGGGTAGTAGGGTATTTTAACAGGCTTAGTTAAATACCGTTGTCTATAAATTTGGTGTAATGTATATTTACATGTATATTTAATTCAAAGTCTACGTGTAAACTATTCATATGCTAACGTACGTATGTTTGTTCCTGTACAGGTAAAGGAAGATTAAAAGAAAAGTCGTGAGCCAGCTGTAAACTAGTATTCCTGTCACCTCATGTTGATAACACGTGATTAATAGAATCAACCTATAATAAGATTTCAATATGTTATTGGTAGCGCTCAGGTACATTGAAATGTGCAAAACGAGGACACAATTAAATTTAAAAAAAAAATAGCAATAAAGCAGATGGCAAAACGGACATACATAATACAAACAGTATAACTTCTATAACATTTCAAGTCAGAGGTCAAGTAATATTTTCATGAAACTTTAAAACTAATGTTAGTATTCGTGTGATTACTATATATACATCACGATGTAACTTCCTTTTAGAAAAAGGTTTACTATCATGTATGTAAACAAAACCTTTAGTGATGTCATTGAAATATGAATTTAAAACTATTTTATTTAAAAACGTATAACGCGATACATAATGTACTATTTCAAACTTAATAAGTTAACAAATATGTAAAAACGACATATTGAGGCTATCGTAATTGTAAAAAGCCTAAGACGATATACGTGTGGGTGTCACATATAATTGGTTATTTTTTCTGTGTGCGTCCAACGTTTTCCTTTTGTTTGCCAGTGTACATTGTTTTTCGAATTTACTACTTTAAAACACTTTAAAGGAACTTGGCGTTATAAAATTGATACATTTACTACTACATGCAGTTTCTTTTAATGCAATGTTGATGTTTGAAGTTTTGATACATTTGACAGCAGTTAATTGACGAATTAAATTTGTGAACTATGTTATGTCTCAAAACGTTGGCCTAAATAGATCAAATAGCAAATCAAAACTAGAAAAATTAAATATTTAATTTTTCTTTCTAAATAATCAAATGAAAATGTGGAGATTAGATATTTCTAAATGACAAAGAAAAAATCACGAAACTATCAATATGAAGGTCAAGTCAGTTTCAAAGTTGACTCACTAACGATCGCAAAGGATGCAATACAGATTTATAAAAGTTGGATGCATTTTAGAGATGATCAAGTAATTTTTTCTACATGTAATAAGAAGGGAGCCAACGCAAAAGGAAAGTTCGGGAAACCACAACATACTAAACATCTTCATTTATCATTATCACTTCCTGTTATTTTTAGAATCTTTTGCGAAATTTTATTGTAAAATGTTCTATATGAATGATACAAATGCTAGAAGAATATTTTCTATATATGAACTAGTTAAAATGAATGTAGTTACCAAATATATGTTCATTCATGATAATGGTATCAATACAGACTAGGATGATAGAATTGGTTTATAATTGCATGATGAGGTAAATATATGGTGTCAGTAACAGTCCAAAATGGAAATGGACCACGATCCAACTGATATCTCATATAATGAGTACAAGTAGACAGCTTACACAACCAGAAATGCATGTATGTAGTTATGGTGGATAAGCTATAACACGACGACGCCAACATTGACGCATAAAGGTTATCTTATTTGAATGAAATGTAAAATATCTATACAAGTCATAAGGAAAATAAAATCAAGACTAAAGTTAATTTTAATGCATATATGAAACAGTTTCTGCGATTTCTTTTAAAGATTATTTTAAACTCATTAGGTCTTAATCACAATAGACAGATTTTATCTAAAATTTGCAAAATCTGACGAATTAATCGTTTGATTCTATACCCAAAACCGTCTGAAAAGTAATTTTTGTCCATATATAATGTATGTATGACGCACTTTAGCTTTAACCAATAGATAGACTCATGAGTAGTATAAATTAATAGAATATAGTATGGCACTGCTGTACGATTCTCATAAGGGAATTTTAAGAAAAAGGTTTGTTATTCAACATACAAACGTAGGTATTAAAAGATGCAACAGTAAAATCTATATATACAAAAACAACCCTATTTGGTTTTACTTTTCACGTATTAAGAAATTAAATATTGTGATAATAAATATAATGTTATGTACATATGACTTTTATATAGAGATGTTTGCAATGTGTTTTTATATTATGAAGAAATAAAGTACATTTGCTTTAATTGAATATTGACTAGAAAATTGTATACTGGTTAAATATACGTAATATGTAAGTTATGTAACCAATATTTATGTAAATAACAATTGCCTCTTCCGCTGAGTCACAAAATGAATTTTACAAAACAGAAACGTGTCTATATTGAATACCAATCGTGCTATTGTCGTTGAATGCATATGCACAATTTGTGAATGCACGAGCATGTTGATAATTAAAAAAATAAATGCATAATACTGATTGTTATATAACATTTGGCACATTGAATTAGACATTAAGAAAATGTTACCAAGCTTCATGTATAGTGATAAAAAGACATTATATATCGTCAAGAACTTTCAATACTAAAGTATTGAAAGTTCCTGATATCGTGTAAAATGAAATAAACTATTCTGAATACAGAGATGATTAAAATGTTATACAATGAACGTTTAACCTATAATTTGTATCTTATTTATTTGAGACAATAAAATACAAATTCGATCATTTTTCCTTTTTGTCGCATTTCCGTTAAAATTGTTAACAATTTATCATGTAGTAAAAGTAAAAAGTGAAAAAAGAAAAAAACCCTAATGTTTTAGCGAACAAGGCTAACAATCTAAAAGCTACATAATGAATATAGACGGAGTTGTAGTAAATCATAACAATTTAATAATTAATGAAAGTGAAGTTATGGTAGTATTCTTGGAGGACGATTATTCTCATTGTCAATAGGTAAGGCACTAGATACAACACACTGACAACCAACAACAATTGGTTCCCAGACCTCGTTATACACAAAGACATTGCGACGGCAATCCGTTACTCTCAGTACCCGAGCGTAATAATATATCTTTTTACATTCTCGAAGGCTGTGTTGATTATCTTCGTTACTGTCGATTTGCGACAGACAGTTTGTGCAGCGACACTCCGCTTGAACCATTGTGTCCGGGATCCGGAACCTGTCATGCTCCATGACATGGTAATGAGGACATACCTGTGCCGTTTCCCTATGCAGAGATGGAATGTTTCTTGGACAGGTAATATTTCCGTCGATGTGAATGTATTGTTTGTCGATAAACATAGGATCAATGTTTGTTATGTTTCGTATAAACGGTGACTGGTCTAGTAGTGCAAAACTTTCATGCAGTCGCGGACGTAGAACGTCAGAAAGCCCAGCTCTTTGTTGTAAGCGAAGCAGTTTCCTCGTGCTGGGCTGGCGACATTGCTGACTTCGCTGGAAACGTTGGTGGCGCTGATGCCGACCATGGCGATATATGGCGAGTGATGACACATCTCGAATGATACAGAGAAATAGTGCACAAACCAGTAAAACATAAGTAATCTAAAAAGAACAAAAAACCAGTTTTTAATTGTATGTGCATGACGGCTGCCATTAAGCAATAAGGTGAGACTGTTATTCTAAAGGATCAACAACAACGGACGATCTCAAGAAATCAGTTGAAGAAACGTATTGAGAACAATCTGGAGTTGGATATGAGAATACATAAGTTGATAACAAAATGCTAAAACCAAAAACAAATGATTTTAAGACAATCACGAGACTTTGATCTATGGATAACAAGAACGATTCCAAAGGTATCTGAAGAACTAGCACAAATACAAAAAATCGAGGCAAGATCTGCCAGAAAATCAAGGCTTTCAGTAGTTATACAAGTTCTGCAATATCTATTTGAATTTAATTTTTTTTCTCATTATGCTAATGATTCACTCGATGTTGCTGTTATTGACTATTAAGTTTCTTTGTTTATCATATTTACCTTTTACACGTACACGTGTTAGGCTATTTCTATTACGTGCTCAAACGCAGTTCAATGTGGTTTAACAAAAGGGGTTACAGACTTCCGGGTTCAATGATAATGTCTTATCGATACTCGAGTTCAATTGCGAGCCTTATCGAAGGTTTAATGTTCAATAAAACGCCCAACGAATACACAATCGTTTACGGAGAAAAAGTTAGTTTCAATTTCTGTTTATGTAAGCATAATGCATTACAATATAATTAGGATAACGATAATAATCTTGTTAGCTGAATGAAAATATTTTTAACGTTCGTTCTAGAGAGAGCAAAAAGAACAGTTATAGATACTTCTATTGTTCACCTTAATAGTAAATAGCATAAATACGTAATTTGAACAAAGTGCTTACGTCCTTTCTATTGAAAGAATTACAGTTAATTACAGAATGTAAGAATGTCGATTGCATTATTAATTGTTTAAAATACATATATCTTAATAATTCTAACAGATAAAACACCCACCCATTATTATTATTTTAACACCCCCCTCCCCTACAGCAGTCGGATGTTTGTTTATGGTAGTTTTTGAATGTCTATGCATTAAGGTGTCGATAACCCCATTCAATGCTCTATTTTTGATTGTTGTTTGAGTACGATAAAAATACAGCAACGCATTTTCCTTACGTTTTGTTATTTTTTGCAAGTGTAAATTTTGGAGAAGGGTGTGGAAAGGTAAATGTTTTGCTCAAACCTCCTACCAATACTTAGTGGCAATTCACAAACGAGTAAAAGCTAGAAAAATAGTATGTTTTGTTTAGTAAAAAGGTAAGGGAGAACAATATTTTGGAACAGGTACAGAAAAAAAGTGCTGATTTTTGTTAGAGCTATAATGTCAAATCGTCTAGTAATAGTCACATTATGCACTAATGAGATCCATATTTTACGTTACCCAAAGTTAAGATTAAAGATTTTTGCTTTACTTACATCTATATCAGTTTAGATTAGCTCTTTATAGTATATTTAATTACATCTAAGATTTCTAATACTCATGTTTTTCCTATTTACTAATCAATAATTCCACTTTATTAAAACATTTATTTCTTTCATTATAATTTCTGTAACTCCAAGTTAACACATTTTTATATTTTAATTTCAATCTACCTTTCCCCTTCTTGTTGATTTGAAAAGTAATGTGATTAACACACACATGACATAAGGCATAGCATCGTTATCCATAGACTTGTCACAATTTTAAATGGAGAAGAGCAAGCACAGCATCTGTGAAGCGAGACCTTCTAGAAAGAAATACCAATTCTCTTCCAAAGTTGGCCCAATACAGGTCCCTCAAGAGAAAATGAATGTTTGGGCACAATAAATATAGAGTGGAAATGATCTAAGAAACCAAACACTAACATTGGATTGGTATTTCTTATTAAACTAAGAGGAAATCATAGTTATGAATTAATATAGAAACAAGGTTCTACTAGCTAGTATGTATTCCTAGCTAATAGGCATTTAAACTGGTAGTTAATTATTGATTCTTGTTTGTTAGTCAATAACCTTTCACCTGTTGATCCTATTAATTCTTATTTTGAAAGAAAAGCATATAATTTTCAATTATATTAATCTAATAAATCATTGAACAATTTCAATGATAAGATCTTGAACGAAAAGCCAATCCTTATCAAGTCAATCGTTCAATTGAAGTTCTGAATAATAATTACGATTGTCTTTATAAAATGTACATTAAAGATCGCATGCATAAAGCGTATTAAGAATCTCTTATAGATAAAAGAGATCAGATAATATTATCATTACATTAAGTGACCAATTTGTAATACTTACTTTTGTTAGTTCCATTGTGTTACTGCTGAATGTATTAATGAAACGGCTTGATTTGTTCTCTTTATATATCCTTTCTGTGGAAATAGGCACGGTGATTTCCAGATAATTGCAAACAGTTGCGTTACCTCCCCTGAGTGACGATATATGTTCGATAATAATAGGAAGTGTTCTATTAATAAACCGGTAGCTTATACCCGGCAAGAACTTTGACATCTTTATACTTCTCTGTAGGAAGGCCGATACACGTGAACTAATTACAAATAAAGATTCATATACAATAAGTCTTCAAGTAAAGCAAATAAAGATATTATTTCTTCCCTTATTTTGTAAAATTCATTACTATATTTTTTTTTATAAATCATGTACATTAATAAAATAAAAAGATGCGTTTAATAAGCTCATGTTTAAAAATATTCAGGAAGGACTTCCTTTATGTCATTTGTTTGAATAGTGTTTTACGCTGCTATATAGATGTATAATCTGATTGGTTGTTCATTCCTCAGCGTTTTACTTTAAACAATACTAGCCAATCACATTGCAGGATTTCCTGTCGTTCAAAACTTTACAATTTTAATTTGTTCAGATTGTACCGGGGTTAAAGGGTATTTAGCTTTATATTCCATTTGTATTTTAGAAGGGGTTGTCCCTAAACTTATCATTGCTTAATTTGATTGAATCTTTGTTTCTTTGTCATCACGTTGACTAATGAAAAAGAAACTCAAGTTCACATTAGAAGTACTTTTTACACGATTTTTACCATTTTATAATACAATAAGATGCATTGAATATTTAGAAATAGTTAGTTTTTGATCAAATATATGAAGAGCTTAATAGTTAGAATTCTTCCTTGTTCAGATGTCAATGACTGTTATTCTCGTTATATTGACCTTACTACCAAGCTTATTTCACAGGGGCATCGATATCATAAACTACGTAAAGCATTTGGCAAGTGTTATAAGAAGATATCCGGAGATTCTTTTGAAATATGGTCAAGTTAGTATTTCCCAGTATGTAACTAGAGGCATTTCATAATCCTCACTTTATGGAGATCATATTTAAAAACTTAGGAGGATTCAAAACAACCCTGACATATCTTCTGTTGCTACTAAAATGTTAAGGAAATTCCTTATACGTAGCTATGATCTTCTTATAGTGAAACACACTACTTGCCTAGTATTTAGTCCATTTACCGCATCTTACTGGCATAGACTTTGGCATTGTACACCTTTTAACAAAACTACTGGAACTCAAGGAAGGGCTCCATTTGAAAGCTCCCTATATCGAGAAGGCTTGTTCCTGATATTTGTCCTTGACTAGAAGTGATTATGAAACATATTTAAATTCATATTAGTACGGAAGTAAGGTTAAAATACCTTGAAATACAGATGCTTGACACAAGCAATACAGCATTTTATTTACAGACAAATAATTATTTAATGAACAAAATACCACCCGCCCACAGTATTACCGTTATAAATACACATATTAGCAATTGGTAAGTATTTACATTTTTTAAAGGTACATATCTTCCAAAAGTTGAATACTGACTCGCAATTAATTTATAATCAACCCAACTTTGCTTCCATATTTCATATCTTAGTATATTTGTATATGCAGTGTATTCTAACAAATTGAACGTATTGGAAGGTGCATATCTAAAACAAATTCTGCTATTATATGAATATTTTAACCATTAAATCATTGGGGTGTAACAATTCAATTTGGTTATTTTAGTAAACATTTTTCACAAATAACATGAATTGCCTTGTGTGTGGAAGTAGGGTATGGTGCATATGTACAAAATACAAGTATTTCACGAGACTATCATCTGGCGGTCCTTAGTCGGGACATTTCTTTTCCTCTTTTCCATTACTAGTGATATTGATTATCTTTTTTTTTGGAAATCATACATTTACTTATCAAATGAGTCCATTGATGGCGATTGATTCGCAGCTAGACCTGTAATGCGGGACAGTGGCTCCCACACAGAGTATTAGTTCTTTTTATAGATATTATATTTATTGGTGACATTTTTCAGTTTGCAATTTTGTATTCTTCACAACTATATAGATATATATAGTAATTTTACACTGAGGGTCAGAAAAGTAAATATAATAGATATACAAAACAGCATGAATAGGATCAACAGAACGAGAGACATTGACAAACAAACAATAACTGCGTTAAACAATGAAGCACCGGAATGTTATTAATTAAATCGACATCACGACAAACATCAAGACTAGTAATCCATGCATATGAACAGGATAAGCACATTCTACATTGTATATGGTTATAGGTATATTGTACACGCATTTCAATTCAGTTACAAAATATATCAAAAATTACGAGGTGCATCTTTTTTTGTTTAACTTTAATCAAATTCAAACAGACGTATGTGAAAATGACTATTGACGTTGTCATTTCGAAATGAACATATGTGCTTTTCAAATATTTTAAAATCGGTCTCATAAGATATTCAAATAGATTCTACATCCGCAAGTATATATACACAGATTGCTGATTTGGAGTCACGGAGAAAAATAAGATGTTTGTGTAAATGATAGGTGTTCTACCCTTTGTGGATTTTTAAATGAACTTCTGCTTTTTTATCAACGTAAAACAAACAATATTTTAAAGAACTACTTCATCATCTGTTTTTTTACAATTCATTTATTTACATAATCATGAATCAATTTCCATTACTTTCCTAAATACATTGATATGAAGATTTGTGGGTGGTTTTTAAATATCTTATTTTCTCATTATTTTCTTGATTCTATTTCTTCACGTTCTTTAGTATAATGTATATCCCTATTGCACCATCATTTACATATTCATAAAGTATTTTTATAAGGATATATTTAGACAGGACGATAAAAAAACCTTTCAAACTCTACATGTTTTCAATATAGATGTTTGTTGTGCGATTTTCCATATAACAGTAACATTTCCTGCTTTACTTTTGGTGTGATATGGACTTTTGTATATGTTGCATCAGACATTTAAGTCTTTCGTCGACCTAACTGTCTGTTGATTATCCGTTCTTGATGTGAATATTTTCTTCCTTTCCTCATGTACAAATTATTTCTATTTATATACAAAACATGCTGTTGATCCGATTTCTTCTTGTTTTCCCTAAAGGCATTTCTATTTATTTAAGCTGTGCAGTGTTCGATATTGTCGCCTAGACGATTGCGTAAAAGTCAATGGTCAAGATGTAAAAACAGCAAGAAAACATCTGTATAACCAAGTCTAGTTAGATAGCTCCTGTCAATGCTATTCTACATTGGGCTTACAATTTATGTTTAAGAGCAGATGGAGATCTAAGGACGGAATGACTGAAGACTTCTAAAAATTAGCTTTACCGAAATGAAAAATAAAAGAAGACGACAAGAATGTGTACATGATTGTGTGAGTGTGTGTTATCAGATTCATTTTCAATACTCCTTTTATTGCATCCTGAGTCAGATATAATGAAGGGTAAAGTTTGGAGAAGGTTTATTAGAATATATGTTTCCATTTCTCATTTTACTTTATTGGTCCCAGTCATCTATTTATATGTAGGTCTAACGGTTCTCAGTAAAAGTAGTAAATACAAAAAACCAAGACTTTAGGCCATTGACACAGGAAATTAAAAAGAAAACGTGGGACGTGCACACAAATAAACAACAAAATACAATCATTTGCTGAAAAAAGAATCACCACGGACTTCTGTTTATGAACTAGAGTCCGCGAACGAGTAAACATTTTCTGCTAGACATGTGTTATCTACCGCGATATTTCCGTGTCAATTCGGTATATGGCAACCCTTTCCATGGCAAAAAATGGGGGTAAAAGACACCATCGGAATATGTCATTGATAGCATGACGAAAAACTAAAGAAGGAAACCTAAGAGACAGGATTGGAAAGAGAAGCAGCAACAGTATCGAGAAAGCAAAGAAGCAGGGATAGTACGATAAGGAAAGAGAACCCATGATCGCACACATGTATTACAGCGGTGATAACATTATTATATTACTCAACACATTAACAAAAAAAAAGAAAAAACAAAAAAAAAACTAGTGTCATCTTTAATCCGGTTTTATAATTTCTATAATTTAAAGTACATAAGTGTCGCCTGCGTCAAATGGAAAGTTATATTGCGATTTGTTTACCAAGGACGATGTCCTTCCTGGATATGTCGCCAGCTAATTGAAACATGTTTATTGTTTTAATAACACATTTTCTACACATTTCTTTTGCATCTTTTGATTTATGGCCAACAACCCATCAATGTTCCAATTTATGATGTTAATGTCATTACCATATATATGGGGCATATTTTCGTTAAAAATATTAACGAAACATTGATATTTTCAAATACTTATTTAGAAATATTTAACAGTCTTCCACTAAAACTCCTCAATGCACATAGAGAAATCTACCTGTTATCTATCGATACTATTATGTCACGTATTTATAGCTTGTTTCCACTAAATAGTCAAGTAAGCTACCTGTCGCCGTCTAACAGAAGAGTGGATTCATTATGCAATCAGGACGCAAGTGCTTTACAAACAAGTTTACGCGTAGTTCAGATAGGTCTTGCATCAGATTAGTAAGGGCGGTCGATTATTCGTTACTTTCAATGAAGGAAGTGTGCTGAGATTAAAGGGAATGTTAAGGATTTTAAATGTTAAGCTTTGCTGAAATAAAATAGCTGTAGATTCTTTTTTAAAAGGAACACATCTGAAAAAAGAAAAAAGGTACTATAATAACTATGGTTTTAATTTTGTTAAGCTTTTGTAGATTTTTAGACATAAAAAGTCTAAATCTTTCCTTATGTGTTTTCTCATTTGTCAAAACACCTAAACTAGGTTCGGTAGGTTTTACACTAAAATAAATCTGAGTTGGATTTTCAAAGAGTTCACAGATGACAATTGGTAACTCGATAGGTAAGTTCCAATTGTTAAGTTATATGTTCCTTATCATATTCGTAAGTAATTTCCTGAAATGAACATATTCAATCAAATAAGATATGGGAATTAGCATTATCAAAGAGATGGTAACTTCTCAAGGAAACAACTGAGAAAATGTTTGAGTAGCTAGAATTTCAATGCACAATGTTTGCAGACTGAATCAGATTCAGAATGTGCATCTATGTTGATTAGTAGCCAGATGTCATTTTTGTGTGTGTTTTTTATGAGGAAGCACACATCCTGTTTTAATTTTATTTTTGTATAGGGCTATATACACTCTAAATTTCAGTGTTCATAATTAATCATGAATCTTTAATCGTTCTTCATTATTCATTTGTGATCAAACTTTACAATTATTTTTGTGTTGTTTCGCATGTCTTGCAAACAAGAGAGTTGTCATGTTTTTACTCATACAAGTGTCTGTTTAATCCCATTAAAAGTAGTAAGTACGAAAAATCATGATGCTATTCAAAGGACATGCGTCCATGGACATGGCAAACCAATAGAAAGACAGGAAATGCGCGCTGAAAAAACACAAATAGATATAGTAAGTAAACTTTCGCAAAAGAGTAAACGTTTCCTGCTACAAAAGTGTCATTCGCCGTAACGGTTTTGTGTAAATTAGGTATAAGGCAAGAAATCAATCGTTTTCATCAGACGCTTAGTGTAAATGAGTTGAGAATTGATAATTCCATGAAAAACAAAGACTTGGAAGCTAAAACCATGATGTCATAATCTTAAAAAAGAAGACGTATACAGCAACTAGCCAACAACACAACAACAAGATTAAGATGACTACTATGACGTCAAAAATTATAACGGCGACATACGGAACGTATCATATCTTTTTGTTATAGCGTGATGGTGGCCATAAAACTGCCCAAGAGCAGACTTCATTCTGCTTGTCATAAAGTTAAATGAGAAAGGTGGCATTCTCGTCAAACTATTGATGATCTAATTTTGAAGAAGCATAACATGTGTCCGAAATATTTTTCATTTCGAGCTCCTTAAGATAGATTATGTCCACAAAGTCGTAAAAACGTTAACAATTCGGTGAAAAGATATCAACTGTGTAGCGGAAAGAGAAATTTAGACCTTACCAATTAAAGTTTTTCTCTGCGAATGTAGCTAAGATAAACTCTGTTTCATACGAAATACATTCCAAATCTGATGGCAACTTGACCACCAAATAATAAAGATATGTTGTCGAAAAGAAAGTCCAGCAATCATCGTTTACAGTGTATTTTGTCCAATGTCCGAATTTTCCGACAGAATACGCCGTACAGCCTTTAACTACAAGATACTTTATATATTCAGTTGCCCTTTTAAGTCCATCTGGACCAAAGGGCCAAGGTGGACTTTTCTCATACAAATCCCGTCCGTCGTCCGTCGTCCGTCCGTCGTTAACTTTTACTTTAAACAACATCTCCTCTGAAACTACTGGACAGATTTCAACCAAATTTGACAGGGAGCATCCTTAGGGGACGGGAATTCAAGATTGTACAAATGAAGTCCCTACCCCCCCCCCCGCCCCCAGGGGACATGTGGGCGGGGCCAAAAGGGGTAATTTGACAGTATGCATTCAAACGACATCTCCTCCAAGACTA
>JAUMGZ010173187.1:0-14750 GCA_032359645.1 Pododesmus macrochisma | reverse complement strand
GCCAGGCTGAATGTCACATTAACATTGTTTATAGGTAGATAACACCAGCACAGTCGCTTGCTGTGGTCCAGTTATCTGCACACCAATTATAATACACAGGCTGGGAAATATATGCTGTCTCCTTGATACAGCATATAAGCCAAAACTTAATACAAGTTTCACACAAACCATTTACATAGTTTTTTCTTTTTCTCATAATATAATGATTTTATATATTTCAATGCTTTACACGTACTGTAGTTCAAATTAACAACAGGGACTTGTGCAAGTACACCTAAACATATTACTATGTGACCCGAGATGACAGAGGATGGGTGTCTAGTGTTATCACCAGTAGCAATTAAAAGGGGGCAACACGCGTATCCTTGTGATAGATCCAGCCCTCACCGGAATCCTGTGAAAGTCTAATTATAAATAACTTGGGATTTACATTTGTTTATCTACAAATTTATCTGAATTATTCTTAATCCTTGTATGGCATTTGACCTGCGCGATGGCTCAGAGGTAGAGCATTCGCCTCGTGATCCGGTAGGCTCTGGTTCGATTCCAGGCCAGGGCCGCGTCAAACCTAAGACGCTAACATTAGGTAATCTTCTCGCTCCCTGCTAAGTTCTCAGCATTACTGGGTAGGAGGGGGACAGGATGGCTCGGTGTCAGGATAATTAATGTGACTGAATAAAGTAGCATGTCAATATGTCTGCAACATGATATTTCAGGGAGCCAGCACTTCACTATAAAGTCGCCATCAGTGTGCACTATCATAAGTAGACTCCGTCTCGATATGACCTAAACATGAGTTAAAGGGACGATAAACCCTAATGAAATAAACAAATTGTATGACATGTTTTCTATAAACAACACAATTATGCAATAGGTTAATTCCCATTAAGCAATTGTACAAAACTATGTGTATTATTCTGACTTATTAATTAGAAACTGAAATATATTTGACACTATATATGTCCTGACAGTTGTGACTACACAGCTGACCCTGTTTAGGGAGACTTGTGGTTTTAACTCCTATTTACATTTAGTTATCTATTGACTTCCCTAACACTTAAAGAATTTTAGATCAGGCAATGCCCTTAACAATTTATGGTGCTACGGTACTTTCCTCCACCTTCTTGGGCTGGAGCTGGTTATTTTTATTTGATGTATAGCAACATCACAAATCATTTTGAAACACTTTAGGAAAGGTGTAAACATGAGCTGTGTGTTATAGTAATCATCCTATTGTTTTTTTAAAAACAATTTGCACAGTTGGGTAGTCATGTGTCACCATCTGGGTTTTGTTTAGAGTGTGTGTGAGACCAGGTATAATAGACGAGGCCATGAAATGTCGTGTGAAAGTTTATATTTAGTAAGCCTTTAATTAAGATTAAATAGTTTTTTTTTTTTTTTTTTGCAGCCTGTCTACCACATGTAATGCATTATAAATTGTTTGAATTAGTTACAATGCATTGTAAGAGCTTAATGTTATTTTATCAATTGAATTGAACTTTAAAAGAATACACTGCCCTGTATAAAAAAAATGTGATAAGCGTTGTTACGTTTGCTGTTTAAGCTACGAAGTACATTTGAAACAATACAAAATACATTGCCTTTATAGTGATAAAAATAAGTCAGTATACCAAGGATGAGGAGTACTCTTTTCAAAACAGTTGATAAAATTAAATAAGAAATAATATTAAAAAACAAATTGACCAATGAAGCCAGGCCATGTTTTAGTGCATGCCATCTGAGAGTATATACGATAATTAATATTGATATTAGAGTTGTGCTTTCCCGGTGCATTGTTATCATATTTGAACAATACCAAGCATTGCATTTGACAGTGGCTAAATCCTTAGTGCAAGTGTACTCATTTTTCAAATGTATAATTAACATTTTGGCATTCTTCAACATAAATTTGTTCATTTTGTATATACTGAGAAATTTCACCGCCCATCAGCACGCTCGGTGCTTTGATTTATCCTTGTATTTCTGTGTATGAATACCTGCAAGAGTACTAATAGCACGAAATTGCATTATTGACTAATAATTAACGCTAATCGTTGCAAAATCACCTGACGTAGTAGAATGAATGATTGATTCTAGATTAGTGAATTAATTATTGACCAGTTATTGATTATTGTTTTTGCCCATTGTGATCATGCTTTAAATTATTTGTCTGTTTTGATAAAAACAAGATGAAGGGAATCAACAGAACGAAAGGTACTGACAAACCAACAATAGTCGTTTCGGAAAATGAAATACCGAGCATGAGGAAAATAATAGAAAATATAGCAAAACAAAATTGATTACAAGAGAAATAGTTTAAGAAATTTTGTATTACGAAAAGCTAGGAAATAATTTTAATACTATAGATACTCGACATAGCTTGACATTGAGGGGGGATTGAGTCCTCTCGATGACCCGGAGAGCTATGCTGACAGAGATTGTGGAGCCAGATGTAATAAAACTGTGTCATGTGAAATGAATTTAATACATACAATGTCCAAAGACAAATAAATACACTGAGCGAAGAGGAGACAAGCAGGAAGTGTTTTATAGGGAGAGTTGCACAAAGGGACAAAAAAAAACCCAATAACAATTATTATCAAAACTTAGTGTAGTCAAAACGGGAATAAATAATGTATTTCTCTAGACACGTGTGCAATTTACTTTAGGCGGGAATCACAGTATTTTTTATATTTATGTTTGTACATGTATTTATAGGCTTGAGCGCACTTCAGGGAGGACCCTGTGCTGACTTCATCGATAGCGTACTTTCCAAATCAAGAAGAGGGGAATACACAGATCAGTTCCGAAAAGGACTGAATAGAGTTGGGTTATTGAAAGTAAGTTTTATGGTACATAATGCATTTTGAATTTGAATGCATGAATATTAATTTGTTCACATTTATATGTAAGTATTATATTTGGGTTGGATGTTAACCTCTTTGGTATTTAAATTTTTTTTTCTTCTTTTAGATATGAGTTATTGAAAATATAGTAGATTTCTTCTCAAATTTTCGAAGAATCACACTTGCTCGATAATTTTCCCCGTCATTGGACATTTATAGATCATTACGAAACTTGACGCTGTGGTTAAAACACTGGTTTATAAAGCCACAACCTTTTAGGGGGCAAAAAGACGGGATTTTGTTTTAAACTTCACACATATAATTGGTAGTAAGTTTTAGTTAAGTTAATGCAAGTTCGTTCAAGGCGTAATGCTAGTTTCAATAATAGGTTACGTGCTTTGTGTTAATAGTTCAACAGAAAAAATTAAATATGTTATTTTTCAAAATGTTGGCCATCTGGGTCGCAGTTCCAAAGTGGACGTTTCCAAGAAGTGTGTTAATACTGAATATTTAGTATCCATACAATGCAAGTACGAACAAATGCATATGTATTCTCGGTTTAAAGATATGTTAAGCTTATTCAATTATTTGATTTTTTAGCTTATTGAAAAGAAACCCTCAATGGTCTATCTGTTCCGCCCTACAGCCAGTGGTCAAATGACTGTTAACAAGTTCCTTCAGTTGTTTCATGTAGAATTTGCTGAAGAAGGAAGTAATTCGAGAATGCAACAAGAAAGGGCATATCGACATTTTGTGAAATATACACGAGAAGTATACGGTATGAATATTGTCTTTAGAAAATCATCAGCAGTTAATAATTTTCTCATTTAAACAGTTCTCATGATGGAAAAAATCAAAACTATTTGTGTTTTGATAGGTTAAAAGAAACCATTGCCTTCTTTTGTTTTTCCATACGAACAGTGCTTTAACTTATACGCTGGTAATCGAAATGACGTGAAAATACATAATTATTTTCACACATTTCGTCCTAAGGCATTAGTAGTTGAACTCATGTACGTCTTACAACAGTTTTATTTTTATCTATTTGATTACATGTACATTAGATCTACTACGTATGAGAGAAAATATTTTTGACACTTGTGACGGTTCCTTTGAAAACGTCGTTGAATAATTGACAATTTTGATGCACTTACAAAGGCGTGTACAAAAGTATTATTGACGTAAGCATTTGGATAAAGTTGTCTGCTTTCTAAAAATTCTGCATGCTAGTTTGCTTATTATTGCAACACAAATGGTTAAAACTACTTAATTGCATATTTTTACTCTTTTCTGTAGCTGGGAGAAGAGAAAACATATCGTTGCCGAAGATGTTGAAATTCGTTACAGGCATAGAAGCTGAACCCATTCTTGGATTTACACAACAACCTGTCATAGACTTTCACCACGGTGTACTTTGCACGTCATCAACATGTATATTGAAATTACATTTGCCAATAGACAACGATACTGGTGATGATATCACAGGCATATTTAACTTGTACGATTACGCCTTTGCAAATGATCACTTTGGATTGCAGTAGCCGAATATTCGAACATAGCTGTAGAACATAAATGTACACTTAACCATAGTACGAGTATACTATCCGATGTTCATGATACACCACGCGACAAAGATATTGAGAATTCAATTGATTTTGAAATTTTATTTTAACTTATTTGTTCATCCATCCCAATTGCAGTTATAGCTAATCTATATGCATAGTCGCCGATTACTTTTTGTAAGATTGCAAAGATTTAATTACATTTCATATTGTCACATACATCCCAAGATGTAATCTATTTGTAGTAGGGTGGTGTTCAAGTTTAAATGTTATATAGATCATCGAAGCAATACATCACCAAGTTTTTTTGTTTATTAAATTGCTATTGCTAAAGTGTATGGCATTCTGATTACTTTGCATCACATGGCGCGTATTACAAATCATTATTATTGTAGGTCCTCACAATGTACATTGTAAAACTGATATGTTTGCTTATACCCTTAATTGTCATTTTATTGCCTGAAAGGGCCCTGATTTGAACAATAAACACGTTCTATTTTATTCTTTTCATTTGAAGAAACACACTGGATGAATTCACTTAAATTTAAAAAATTGAGTTCATTTTTAAATGCTTTATTAAATGGTAGTTTTATGTGTGCAGGTTTCTACAACAGCATTCGTATAACTTATAGCTTTGTCCTCTATAGAAATAGGATAATAAATATAATAAGTAAAATGTGTAGTCATCAATGTTAATGCAATGCTGTGTTACATGAATGGCCCGTTCCTCGAAGACTTTTTCGATAACATTTAGCTTATGCAAAACATTGGTAACCAGAGATAGAAAATGTCTTCATAATATTTGAGAGTCATCTTTCCGACAATCTCTGAGACATGTTTTGATCATGTGACCGGGATAGCTCTTCTTGGCGGGAGCTTTGTATCACGTGAGGTTTTCCACTTATTTTTAACAGTTTGCAGACCAGTCCTCGAACACCAGCTTTTCATTAAAAGACAGGCATATACATCTCAAACATTTGAATGCCAGTATTCAGCAAGACCTCTATATCAAAAAAATAATACTGCAAATGACATTTGTTGTCTAAAATACGTTTTAAATGAACCGTTTCAACTGTCAACTGGACTGCAATTACACGTGCAAAATCTAGGTCAAAACATGTTTTCCAAGAAAAGTATCGTGTGCATGAATACATTCTATGTGTATGCTACTATTTTGATTATCACTGAATTCATGCTAATTAATACAATGTTTATCACGCAGATGTAGATCTCGAAACTATACGAGGAAATAAAGAAGTTGTTATCTCATCTTATTCTTATCTTTCATTTTTCTCCCAAGAGATTTGTGCATTATTTGGTTTCACAGGTGAATATTGGCTACATTGTCAACTGTAGATGCTGCGTTTTGAATACAAATTACCACAAATTAAACTTTGACATGTTTTTAAACCAATCTGATGGTGATAGATCAGTCTGCTTTATGTTCCAAATCATTGGCTTGATAAACAAATCGGAAATGGTTATATATTCGTATAGTTGTCCAACTGATGTTTTGACAGTTTTAATGAACTAAACACTATTGGGTCAGTCTATGTAGCAAGTTAAATGTGTGTAGATGCAGTTTAATCTAGGGGTAATTATGTCTCCCCTTTGACAGAAGGGAGACATATTGTTTTAATCCTGGTTCTTCTCCTCCTCTTCTTCTTCTTCTTCTTCTTCTTCTTCTTCGTCTTCGTCTTCTTCTTCTTCTTCTTCTTCTTCTTCTTCTTCTTCTTCTTCTTCAATTAAGTCACTGTGACCTTGACCTTTTTTTGTCAAAGGTCAAATAAGTGCAATTTTTTTTACTTAATCATTGTCCGGGCTGTAACTTTAAATTGTTAAATATATCTTGATGAAACTTTATATACATATGTTTATCACCCACAGTAAATGTGTAGTGCACTGTAATTAGGTCACTGTGACCTTGACCTCAAGGTCAGAGGTCAAACAAGTGCAATTTATTCACTCATTCCTTGTCCTGGCTGTAACTTTTCAACTGTTAAAGATATTTGTATGAAACTTTATATATAGATGCATCACCCACAGGAGATGTGCAATATTCTGTAATTAGATCACTATTACCGTGACCTCAAGGTCAAAGGACAAATAAGAGCATTCCTTGTCCTGGCTTTAACTTTTTTACCTTTAAAGATAATATGTTGATTCATATATAGGTGTATCACCCACAGCAGATGTGTAGTGCTTTATAATTAGGTCACCTTAACCCTGACCTCAAGGTCAAAGGTCAAAAAGTGCAATGTTCTATTAATGTTTTTGTCTGGGCTGTAATATTTTTAAAACCGCTTCAGATATCTTGAAGAAAAAAATTTGCACAGGTGCACAGCCTCAAGGTCAAGTTCACATTCAACCTAATTTAAAACCATCAAACTATTTTTGCCAACAAGGGGAGACATATGTTTTTGTGAGCAAAAACAATATCTAGTTCAGTCTAGTCTCCACGCAGAGTTGTCGTCCAAACAACTCTGCGTGGAAATTGGGGGTAATTCTGGTGTCAAAAGCAGGTTACGCTTTTTGGGTTAAAGTTCTACACTGTAAATTATGGGTTTTCGCATCCAGTTGAATTATACAGCATGACGTCATGCCAAGGGAATGCAAAATGGGTATAACATTTTGAAAGGACGAATTTTCATGTCAGCCAAGCTTTCCGACCACCCGACTGCCAATTCAAGACTTGTTAAGTCCAGCTCTACTGAGGTCAAATATTGACTTAAATCATACAAATTACGTCCGTCGTCTGTCGTTAACTTTTGCTTTAAAATAGTAAATAGAAAAACCAAGACGATATTCTAGGCCGTAAGTCCATGGACTTTGGCAAACAATAAGAAAACGTGGGACGCACACACAAAAATGAACCAAATATACATTTATTAACTAAAAATGGAAACATCACGAACTTCTATTAAAAAACTAGAAGCGAAACCCGGTGCTCGCGAAATGTCATCTCCTCCTAATAAACATAAACTATCGTACAGATTTCAACGCAAACTGACAGGAACCATCCTTAGGCGAAGAAAATTCGACTCGAGTCCCAGGGGGTGCCACGGGGGTTAAAAGGAGATCAATTTGACAAAATTGAACAAAAAAATTCCTTTAAAACAAAAAACACATACAGAGTAACGTTTTGGTGTTTTTATTAACGATTGGTCGTTGAGAACAAAGTTTTTGGAAGGTTTTGCCCTACGGTGGTTTAGAACCAACTATACGGCATCAAGCCACATAATCATACAGTATTCTTGATTTCCAACAAACGCAAAAAAATCGAATTTAAATTTCGTTATAACGAGTGATAAACTGGCAAATACTCAATAAAGTTTTTTAGCGGCGAATATGACTCTCTGTCAAATATGTCAAGATTCGAGCTAAGAAACATAACAATACAGTAATCGTTTATTTTTCATTTACTGATAGTTTGTCATTTCAATTATCAAAGGCATCCTTTAAGAGATAGAATAATTCGAGGGCTTCTTTCCAGTTTGTAGCATGGGAATTATATCCAGCTGATTCAATGGCAAGTCTAGCATTTTCGTCAAAATCGTGCGAGCCTGATACTGATGACGGTCTGCACTGAGACAAAGCCCAAAGTAGGTCTTCTCTTGTAACATCAACTATACAATTCTCTCCTCCTAAAACATACCATAGAAAACCTTTTAAAAACATTCAAACAAGGGATAGTAATCCTATGACAGAACAGAACTTATGATTTAATTCATATAATGATATGTTGATGGTGAAACAGATCTTCTGAAAATTTTGCAATCGTCTCCTTGAGCATCGAATTCAACAAATATAAGAAAAAAACTCGTATGAAAGCCAACATGGCATTTAATACCCAAAGGAGATATCTTTGATTCTAAAAGAGGTATTTCCATTTGCTGAAAATATATCTTATAAAAAACTGTATATATATAACTCTATTTGAATCAAAGATATCTCTAATTCTTTTACAGATATATGTATTTCTTTTGAATATAGTTCCATTACATTTACAGATATCCCGATTTCCAAATTTTGTAAGCTATCTTTGATTTACATACAGTTAACTCAATTGGATTTAAGGATATCTTTAATTTTTTTCAGAGATATCTCTATTTGAATGTGATGTATTTAAAATAGAATGTAAGATATCTCTAATAGAAAAAACGATATCTTAATTAGTGAAAAAAATCTTTGGGTACGTAATAAATGTTAAGCTGGCTTACCAAAACACGACCAAGTAAGTAGCTTAAAATTATTACAGTACTATCGGCTAATTGCGGTTTTATAAATATTTTAAATAATATACAAAGAAAGGAAGAAGTGGTAAAACGTTTCAATATTGCATTTAATTAAAATCAAAACATTTGCAACTGCGTTGTATGACTGAATAAAAACGTCACTCTTTAAAAATTCAATAAAGTATCTTTAAACTTATATAACATAAGAACGAACCTGTTTCTTCAGGAAATTCATACAATAAAAATGGCTTCCCATTTGGTACTACTGCCTGCCTCGAGTGCGAAATATGGTGGTGGTTCCAAACATTTACCATTTCGTCCAGTTCTCTTTGAATAAGCGGAGAAAAGCAGTAGCGTGCACTTGATCTTTAATGGATAACATATTTTAATTGATTAAGTAAGTATGGAGATAAGTAAGCAAGTACGCAGTAAAAGGAAGGTAGTAAGTAGGCAAGAATCAACTAGATGCAAATGAATTCTACATTAAAATCAATGTACATAATCAAAAGCAATAAAATAGGTTTGATATCAAACAAGAGGCCCATGGGGCCCTAACGTACACCTGAGTATTCAATTTTTTTAAATGTACTTAATTTTACCCTCTTTTTGCCCCCAATGAGAACTGGCCCTTTTTATTTGCAAACTTGAAGCAGCTACCTAATTTATGGTCATGTTAAAATTTTACTCCTGAATGTTGATTGATCGATGAATCCGACCTTAACGTTCTAGAAACAGCTATACTAATTTGGGGATGGTATAATGTTTGGTCAAATTTGGCCAAGCAGCTGAGTATTAATTAGCTTGAATACATTTAAAAAGTAGTGCTCAGAGGTATAAGTAGTGTAGGACACTGAATGGGAAACTTTGAACAAGTCATAGCACGCCCTCAAAATATTCTTCGCATTATTTTCTACAACTGCCTAATGCACATGTGTATACAAAAAGTCTACCTTTTCAAGAAAATTGGCATTTTCAGTCTTCTGAAGTGTCAGTGACCTTGACCTTGGCCCCAATGACCTTGAAATTCTGTCAAAATAGTCCTCGCATTATTTTCTACAACTCTCTTATACATGTAAGTATACAAAAGGTCTACTGTTTTTGAGAAAAATGGCATTTTAGGCTTCTGAAGTGTCTGTGACTTTGACCTTTGAACCCTATGACCTTGAATCTTTGTCAAAATATTCTTCACATTATTTTCTACAACTCTCTTATACACATTAATTAACAAAAAATCTACCGTTTTTGAGAAAATTTACATTTTCAGTCTTAAGAAGTGTCAATGACCTTGACCTTGAACCCCCGCGACCTTGGATCTTTGTCAAAATATTTCTCGCATTATTTTCTACAACTCTCTTTTACATAAGTATACAAAAGGTCTACTGTTTTTGAGAAAAATGGCATTTTAGGCTTCTGAAGTGTATGTGACCTTGACCTTTGAACCCTTTGACCTTGAATTTTGTCAAAATATTCCTCACATTATTTTCTTCAACTCTCTAATACATATAAGTACACAAAAGTCTACCGTTTTTGAGAAAATTTACATTTTCAGTCTTAAGAAGTGTCAATGACCTTGACCTTGATCCCCCGCGACCTTGGAACTTTGTCAAAATATTTCTTGCATTATTTCCTACAATTCTCTTATACATATTAGTATACAAAAGGTCTACTGTTTTTGAGAAAAATGGCATTTTAGGATTCTGAAGTGTCTGTGACTTTGACCTTTGAACCCTATGACCTTGAATCTTTGTCAAAATATTCTTCACATTATTTTCTACAACTCTCTTATACACATTAATTAACAAAAAATCTACCGTTTTTGAGAAAATTTACATTTGCAGTCTTCAGAAGTGTCAGTGACCTTGACCTTAGACCCCGTGGCCTTGAAACTTTGTCAAAATATTTCTCGCATTATTCCCTACAACTCTTTAATTCATATGTGTATACAAAAAGTCTACAGTTTTTGAGAAATGAGCATTTTCTGTTTTTCGATGTGTCCGTGACCTTGACCTTTGACCCTGTGACCTTGAAACTTTGCTGAAATATTCTTTGTCGAATTTCTTATAACTTTGTAAGTTCATATGTATACAAAAAGTCTACCATTTCTAAGATAATTGGCAATAACTGTTTTTCGAAAAACAGATTTTCAAAATGGCCACCAGTGGCCGTCTTAGATGTCTGACCAGGCTGAAAAATAACAACACTTTTTCAGGACAGTATACTGAACATTCCTATGAAGTTTTAATGAAATCCCTTCAGAAGAACTGGAGTTTAAGTTCAAAATGTAAAAGTTTACGGACGACGGACGACAGACGACAGACGAAGACGGATCGCAATAGGTCACCTGAGCCTTTGAATAAAAAGCACTACAACTTGGTATACCGAAAACATAAAAGTACATTGCAACAACTCAGCGACAGCACGACAACAGAAGAAGTATGATAAAAACATATAACGACATTTTTGTAAAAATAAATCATTGTTGTCGTCTTGGGGAAATGAAAAACAAAACACATTACATCATGGTGGTACGGCAATCCAAACAACGACAAAATAATAACAAGATCTTTATCGTACTGTCGTAAAACTTTGTCGTATTTCTTACTGTCGTTTATGTATGATGTCAAAAATGGGATGAACTAACGCAAACTACATTTAACGCGTTAAAAGTTTGTAAGGGCGCATCTGTTGTCAAGTTAACTTGAAAGCATTTAATTCGATAGCATTTAAAGCATTAAATAATTTTGAACTCAATAAAACGGTATTTAATGCGTTAAAATAATTTTTATCGCGTTAGCAATTAACGCGTTTATTGTATATCTAACGCGTTAAAAGAGTGTTTTTCGCGTTGAATGCTAACGCTTTAATTCATCTCGTTTTTTAACATTAACGGCTTTTCATATTAACGACACACTTCTGTAAATTCGAGCTGTCGTAATATCGGCTTTGGAATTTTAAAAGCGACAATACGGCAACATGCTTGGGCAAAATTGGCCGCAATACTAATTTACAATGTATATGTAAACAATGTTAGTACATTTGTATTTCAACATCCTTGTTATAGTCACCAAACTTGACAAGGTCTTTGAAGAAGGCTATCCACCAATGTGTAATGCTTCTACGCAGCATACTCCACCATGCTTCAATTCTCTTAGAAGAAAACAAACTCCATTATGCTACATGCAATTGATTGTGTAAACATCGCTTAGGTACAAATAGTTGTATGCAAATATAATAAATTGATGAACATTTATTTCATGCATGTTTTTCGTGTATTTAACTTTCACTTAGAAAAGAGCAAGCTTAAATTATCTTCTATGATAGCGACACCTGAAAATGCCCGTGTCTTTTCGTTTGCATATTATTGTTATAATATAAGAAGTTCGCAGTAAACTGAATTTAGTTAGCTGTTTTGTGAATGTTTGAAGTTCTGGGTTGTTAAAACAATTTAAATTCCAATAATTAAAATTGTCAGCTTTTTGTATTGGTGCATTTTGCATTGACAGTACAGTGTATCCAGAATTGAGTATGTTGTCACAAAGGTTTTATTCTGTTTCACTTTACCTGGTTGAAAGCAGATTTTGTTATCCGAAAAACACCACTGAACATCTCTTGTAAGGCGCCGGCAACAACATTTTCAGTGCCTGGATCAGCTTGCAATATTGATGGACAGCCTTACAAATGCATAACATCAATTGACAAGTAAAATAGCATTCTATTTGTTCAATAGTTAATCTGTGACGTGTTATCACGAAGGGTCATGGTATCCCTATAGCAATACCAAAACCCAAAGTAAAATTTCTCACCGCAACAAGTATACTTGTTACACAGAAAATGTGTTACAGCTTAAAAGAGAAAGGGACTTGTGGCAAGTCTACCAGTTACTTGCCGCAGGCCGGTGGTCTACTCATGGTACTCCGGTTTCCTCCACTGACCTTAGCTGTTGATCGGACTATAAGCCCTTAGTTTGTCAAATGTATACTTTCTTCATAACAAACACCACAGTACAAAAAGAATCAGTGTCATATTTTTAGATAAAAAGTCCAGCACAATCAAGCAGGGTAAACTTATACTTACCATTTACATGTTCCACGCAGTTTAGATAATACGCAGCAATAACATCCGGGTCGTTGTTTGAAGGTCCGACACGCAACCATAATATTTTCCTAGAAAACCTACGGAAAGTCAAAATGTTTACCGTTCTAATAAAATGTTTAAATTTCATTTCAAATTCCAACGAATTTAATTACAAATTAAATATTTTTCAACGATTATTGCCACAGAAAATTATGCTGTCGATAATAGTTATATAAAAACATACATATTACTTTTTGCAACACACCTGTCAATCCACTCTGAACACTCAAGACGACATACTCTCAAATTTAAATGAGAATCATTTGCCGAAAGACCCGAAGGCCGTCATTTATGAACACTAAAAGGAGGCTTTGGTGGAAAGGTTAAACGGAGAATCAACGTTAAAATGTGATATACCAAATAACTAACAAATAACAGAAGTAAGCTATTTATGATGAATGTTTCTATATGTTTAAATTTTGATAAATAGATTGAGTACCAAAATAGTGACATTGAATTAACAGACTTACCCATCAATGCAACCATGAATTGCAAATCCAAATGGCTTAAGCTTATCGTACCTTAATGATAAAGTTATATACAATGAGCAGCTTTTGTGATAATTAAAAAGTCATCAAGATATTATCGTTACATTTGTTATAAAACGTGAATAATCCAAAATGAAACAAAAATTTGTGATTAGAGCGTCAATATAATATGTAACAAACCATTCAGTTAAAAGATTAACAAATGAAAAGCCATATTGTAAACTATAATTTTAACAAGTTCAGAATCAGTTAAAATAAAATTTTGTTATTAAATTATATCATTTTCAGTTGAATTTGCTTGTCGGTGAGGTACCGGAACAATAGCCGAGTGGGTAGAGGAAATACACTGTATTGTGACTGGTGAGGGAATCTGTAGTAGCGAATTCAATTAGAATTTGGTATCCTTTTCGCTTCTTACTTGTCTGGCAACATAAATGGATAGGGGAATGACTGGTTGAATAGGTGTCAGTATAGTTTGACCGAGTGAAATATCATGCCGACTATGTGCGATGCAGTATTTCAGTGAAGTAGCATTATAATATCGTCATCTGGGCACACACTCATAAGCAGGCACCATCTCTATATGACCTAATGTTAAAAGAGATGTAAATCCCGATGAAACAAACTAAACTGTCTGTGAGATGAAATCACAAAGATATTTTGCCATTACGAGATTGCAGCTCGTATAATCAAGTTCGTAATCCCCGAACAGTTGTTTGTCAACGCATCGGACTCACCATAACAATGCACACTTTTGACCACTTTATAGTTCCATCTTAATGAAATATCTCATCACAGACACTCTGATATGATACTTCACTAGGCGAAATTATACTAACAATGAACCAACCAGTCTATCAGCTAATAATATATATGCTAAGCGCAAAGCAGGGAACACAAAGATGGCCTCGGTTACGTTGTGATGCGACCGGGATTGGAACCTGCAACGTGTAAAAAGTGGTACATATAACGCATATGCATAAATCGTGTAATGCGATAAAGTTTCTTCAGATGTTAATTGCTATAAAATATTCTGAAGCTAGTCTTCTTACATTACATAAGCTCCCGTTTTTAAACATTTAAAAGGAATATTACTCAAACATAAGCAACACAAATTTAGAAATCACGCTTACCCATCTAAATGCCAAGCAAAATTCGGACCTTTTGATACATAAACCTTCCTTTGCAGACGTCTCTTGCGTCGCAGAGCAACCCCTTCAGGATCAACCTCACGCATGAGTTCCATGACCATGTTCCTTTAAAATTAGTTAAACTAAATAACGCCATATCATGAGCAAACGAAACAATAACACATTTAATAGGTTCGAAAACAAAATTACGGAATAGTTGGGGTTTAATTCGAACACAATTTATTGATAACACGATTTTTCATTATTCGCCGGCTAACATATTTGTAATTGATTTGAGATATGCACATGGAGATGGGGAGCAGTTCGCATTTTACATCCTGAGTTTGAAAAGGTT
>JAUMGZ010173176.1:0-14751 GCA_032359645.1 Pododesmus macrochisma | reverse complement strand
TGAAAATATTATAAAAAGAATTGTGATGCGTAAGTATGAGCTAAAATAGTTGCGTAATTCAAAAAACTAGATTAAAACTGAAAATATTATAAAAACAAATTGTAATGCGTAAGTATGCGCCAATATGTTTGTGTAATTCAAAATTACTAGATTAAAACTGAAAATATAATAAAAAGAATTGTAATGCGTAAATATGCGCCAATATGTTTGTGTAATTCAAAATTACTAGATTAAAGCTGAAAATATAATAAAAAGAAATGTAATGCGTAGGTATGCGCTTATATGTTTGTGTAATTCAAAATAACTAGATTAAAACTGAAAATATAATATAAAGAATTGTAATGCGTAAGTATGAGCTAATATGGTTGTGTAATTAAAAATAACTAGATTAAAACTGAAATATTATAAAAACAAATTGTAATGCGTAAGTATGAGCTAATATAGTTGTGTAATTAAAAATAACTAGATTAAAACTGAAAATATTATAAAAAAATTGTAATGCGTAAGTTTGAGCTAATATAGTTGTGTAATTCAAAATAACTAGATTCAAACTGAAAAAATAATAAAAAGAATTGTAATGCGTAAGTATTCGCTAATATGGTTGCCTAATTCAAAATAAATAGATTAAAATTGAAAATTTAATAAAAAGAATTGTAATGCGTAAGTATGCGCTAATATGTTTGTGTAATTCAAAATAACTAGATTAACTTGAAAATATAATAAAAAGAAATAATTTCTTTTACAACAACTAAATTGCAAAATAATGATGTAACTTTAAATAAAAACGTTGATATCTAACCTCTGCGTTTGTATTGACAGCTGCGTTTAACTAATAATATCTACATTTTGTAATATTGATCAAATTGACGGGCTGACCACGAAAGCGCTATATATAATAACATATACACCATTCCCCATTTCTACCTATGAAATAAAGACAATTGATTTAATTCATAATGAATTTTCAATGTTTACCCTATTTATATTCCATTTGTTGCCTTATAATTACAAAAGCGCTGTAAAACACAAAATGAAAATGTCTATGATAATTAATCTTTGAAATAGAATGCTTACCAGCCGGAACTATGACCTTTTTGGCTTGTGCTAGATCGTCTTGAGATTTAGACCTCGGACATGATAAATTGCAAGGTTCACTGCTAATTCCTTTCAAAGAATTATCGTACGGCGAACAGCCTCTCTGATTATAGCCTCCTCCAACCAAAGAAGGTGCCGTTATTTTTACCGGTTCCATGGAATAGTACTGCTGTTGAGGCTGTTGTTGGTCCGTTGGAAGCTGACCCTGGTGGTAGGATACGGCCACCGGTTTAAAAGAAGAATTTTGATATGTAGGAACCGAAGCAGGATTTGTCATAACTGATGTTATGGCTGAAGTATCAAATGGATTCATATCGTCTATGTCCGAAGGTCTTGGAAGCATCGGATCGGTTCCCATCGATGCATGTCTGTCCGGCAAAGGATAACTCCCATTGCCAACCTGTTCAATTACAGGCCCGGATATGTTTGCAACATTGGTAGACTCAAAGGCTGACCGATGGACATTGTACATTGAATATTGCTGCATTTGGACAACATCTTGACTATCTAGATTTGATGCTTGGGGAACAGAGTTTTGAAAACCAGCCCATAGGGCTTGATTCGTGGCGCAGTTTTCCATTGGATTCGGTAGGCCCGGTTCCATTTTGATAATCTGTTGCGCCGCAGCGGGTACATCCTGCAGGGGGGTAGTTTGACTCTCGTCAGAAAAAGGAGGTGTACCTTCATTATGATTTGGTTGTTGTACATTTTGCAAAGACTCCGCAGAAATATTGTGCAAATTTTGGGGATTTTCTGAAGAAACGCTGTCCGGATTTTCTATGTCCACATGAGAATGACTTGGCGATGGCTGTAACGGAGACTCTGTGTTTTCTGTGAACGCCGCCTGTTTAAATTAAAAACAAAACAAAAATCGTCTTCAACGTGTTTAGTCATAGGCGATGAAAACAAAACAAATTGTCATTCAACACCATTAAATAGCTATAGTAAACGACTTACAAGTGAAACATATCCTTTATCACTCATACGCACTTCAGACTGTGAAAGTAATTACATTATAAACAAATAAAGTATTTGATTTGACCGGAATAATTCTCTCTGTCGAAGGATTTCCCCTCAAACGAACGGAGACCAAACGGAGGTTTTCAACTGACAATTTCCTAAAGATTCTTTCCTCTCCACCAGTAGTTTCCCCGCTCACGGGAAGCCGCTCAAGTAGAATCGTGTGTAATAGTAACACCATTAAAATTATGAATGATAACTTGCATATAACATCATCCTTAAGAGAATAAGAACTACACTCACCATTCCAACAATTTAGAAACTGCCAAAATTATCTCTAGAAGAAAGGGTGCAGGGAAACGTTTGTCACAGCAACGCCATATACTGTACAACACGCACGACTGTCACGAAACTGTTCCGTTTAGTTAGACATGAGTTAAATTTGATAAAACAGCCAAGATTGAGAGAGGATTCAGTTCGCCATCACTAGAACGGAAATCAAAGCTTATCACTACAATGCAGCTGAAAGGAAACTCGAGTGGTGAACAGGAAAAATCTACAAACTCGCGTAAAATTTAGAACTAAACACTTGTTTGTGTATAACATGTTAGTGATTAAGAGCTATTGTTGACAATAATATGTGTACATGAGACTGATGAGGCTGGGTCATACTAAGTACTTCAAATTAAGTCTCTCCTTGAATTGTTTTACGTGCCCTAAAACGCTGTCTCTTTAGCGACTCGGCGTTATCTAGAATTTGCACCGTGTTCGTTCTACATTCCACGAGGGACTTAAGTGGACCCTTAACGGATTTATTTTCAGAACTTAAACATACTGTTGACCATCTTCGTAGATTTGTGAACTTGCGTCACACTGTGGTTTACTATGACCACTCTTGTGTATTATCAGTTTGGGATGCGCACACATTTCCTGTATATTTTACATCCCGTTCAAACATGAAGTATATTGGCTACAAATTATTTATTGCGTTATACTTCCAAATTTACCCCCAAAAAGGAGTGACAAATCGAAATATAAACAAATCTGTGGAGGTTTGTAATTTAACATTAATTATCTTGCGGAGAGAAATCAACGCTTACCATGTCACGGGCACCTGTTTGCGCTTATAGTGTTTTTTAAATAGAAATTCGCGATGTTTCTTTTCTTGTTAATAAATGTATATTTGGTTATTTTTTCTGTGTGCGTCCCACGTTTTCCTTTTGTTCGCCCATGGACATGGACTTACGGCTTAAGAATATCGTCTTGGTTTTTCGTTTTTACTACTTTATTGGAAAAAATTAGAAATAAAGATATTGAAGAAAATAATTGTTAAACTTGTCAAAAGTGTGAGGTGCACAATTTCCATTACTATTTAAGAAATACATGATTTTTTTCTAAAGGACCATTTAAAAACTTTAGGTTATTGTATTATATAAAAGTGAGAGTTACTATAGTAACCAGTCTAACAACTTGCTCAACTGTCCCATTTACCTATTCCTATATACAACGAACACTGCTGATGTAAATACACGCCCGTTGTGGCAAGTCATTGCAATGATTTATATTTGTGCATGCCTGTATGTCTGCATGATATACACATTATTATAAAAGCTCACATCTGATTTTTTATAAATGTTAAAACAATACAGTAGGTTTGCTTCATGATCATTATTTACACAATTGTTATAAATGACAAATTACTGTTGATGTAAATAGTGATTAGCTCCGCAGCAACGCAGGACACAGTGTCAAATCATAAACCTATATAATGAAAGACTAAAGAAGTTAACAATACAAAAAACCAAGACGATAATAAAGACTTTTATAAGTCCATGTAAGGAATACGGGTCGTATTTTGTAAGCTAAGCATATTATAACATTTAATGAAAATAAACAAGCTTTTGTCAAATAGAAGTTTGATCGAGAAGGTACTAACTACATTTACACTTTGGGACAAAGTAATTTTTGTTCGAGAAAATTATAAGCTGTATAAGTCTGAGACTTAAATGGAAGGTTGTCATCTGGATCTGAGGGACTGACGACCATGCAAAACAAATATCATTTGACAACCATAGCTAAAGAAAACGGTTCAAATGATGATTATGTGATCAGATGTGAAGATTGCAAACCAATAAACATCATCTCATATGGAAAAAAATTGAATATATTTTGAGGTAGGATGATATCTGAAATACAGGGACTGATAACCAAGGAAAACGCTAACAAACACCAAATGTAGATCATAATGCAATAGCGTTTCTATAGTAATAGAAAGTTGCAGACTGAATAGCCACCAAGAAATATAATATTTATATAATAAAAGAACCAAAACTCTTGTGAGAAACCCGCTTCCCGAACTCCAGGTCAATCTTCGAATCAACTGTCATCAATGGACTCTCAGAAGAAAATGAATTTATTATTTTAGAATAAACAAGACCTGATTACTCAAAAACTCCGAAGCAATAAAAAGGAGGTGGGGCGGATGTATTACAATTACAATGGTAAACCCAACCCAACTATACTATAACAATTAATTTGCCAAAACTTAAGATGTGCGCGCAGTCAAAATAGGAATTCATTAACGTAATCTCTGGAAACGTGTTTCGGACAATCCAGTCCTCATCGGCAAAGGTGACGTTATAATATAATATATATATCATTCAATACTATAAAAAGGCATTCAAACGGATTGACTGACTGACTTGTTTACATGTATTTACGACAAAGAAAGACCCAACATGCCCACCAAACACAATCATTTAGAATACAGGTAAGTATCTTCTTAGGTCCATAACTGGCAGATGTATATGAACCGGGAATAAACGACAGATTGCCTCACACACAGCAGTGGCTCCTTAAGAAAGGTTCAGTATAAGAAATAATAGGAAGCAATAAGCTACTTGGTTATGGTTACTTTCGAGGCATGCCACCAGCAGAATCTTCCACCAAGGTGATAACATATAAAATTATATATGCATCTATGTCTGTTTTATCGACAAGGTTTAAAGTTAGTTGATTGGTATTCAAATTGAAACCAACTATGCACTATCGGTCGCCGATGTGTTTCTCTACTGCTTTGAAAGTCAAACAAATCAAGTCTAATTTACAGAGGAGCACGCGAGTATTAATGATTGCTTTGATGGAACTATACACGATACCTTGCTGTTATTTCAAATCTGAATAATATTCGCTTTGAAAACCCTTCATCTGATGTTAACCAATCCGAACTTAAATTAACTAGATATTGTACTATCGACATCAATTTCATAAAAACATTTTTCTAACTAATATTTACAAGCATGCAAATTTCGCCTTTCCTATACTTAGTCATTTATCGTTACGTTGCGATGGACATGGGCTAGCTGTTTCCATGTATAAATATACTATTTATGTTTGTTTACGTTTTTACGTTTGTTCAGTATAGTAAAACTTGTTGATAAATGTGAGACTCTCATTTTTGACAATTTAAAGTAAAATACGGATGCACTACTATCTCAAGGGTGTCCATATCTTACACATAATAAGCATGAAGTAAATGGATACAAACAATAACCATCAAAAAGTCACCATCAGAATGAATATGCAAACCGAGATAGATCACCAACCATAAAATATTTTAAAGTTACTTCAATCCAACCAAATGTGTAAGACGACCTTGCTCAAGCACAACGCATTACCTACTGGGAACTCCTATCGAAGTATGGACTTATTTCTTGTGTACATTTTTGTTCTGGTGAACGTCTTATCCACCTTTCTACTGGTACTTGATCTGCATCTTCAGATGGCAGTTTCATACTGACCTGTATTGGTACTATTGAATTATATATGAATATATAGGTTTTTTGTACATCATAACCATCGTTAAGTTCCCCCATCCCTTTTGCTCTGTAGCTTTGATTTACCTAAGTCTTGTCTAGTTTGTTTTCATTTTCTCTATAGCGTCCAATAATGATAGTTGCTTCGAAGCTAGATATGGAGTTCGGGAAGGCGGTGTCTCGCGCAGAGTATTGGGTTTTTCCTCTTATAAATATCATATTTATTGGAAGCATGTTTCAGATTGCATTTTTGTATTCAGAAGGAATTAAACTTCGGACTCTTTCTACGGGAACGTGTACTACAAATTCTGAAGATCTGGTCTCAGACACTTCTTCGTAGACATGGTCTACGCATTCAGACGGATCTTGTCTGCGAATTAGTTCCACCGTCATGCCACTGTCCATGCATTGTTAACATCGCTAATTCATATTGGCTTAACACTGTGTATACTCTTGGGTCCTTTATCTAAATTGTATAATGACTGTCAACGCTAAGAGGAATTGCCCTTTCTTCATTAGGGGATATTGCGCTTTTCCTCTTTTTGGTGCTACGTTCCTTTTAACGTGTACTTGTATGTATATATTTTCACATCTGTTTCTGTATTGTGAACAAATTGACCTTTTAAGTTATATTAGAGTGGGTAATGTTCGATTTTTAAATGTTTGTGAGTTGAAACCATCATCTTTAAAAGTTAAATGGGAAGTTCCAGATCCCATCAACACGTATTACCCCATTAAAAAGTCGGTTTACGAAGTAGTTCCGTGGTTGTGATGTGGTTCCACTATTGTTATGGTGAATGTTGGAGAGAGAGAGAGAGAGAGAGAGAGAGAGAGAGAGAGAGGGATCATTTAAAGATACGTGTACTTCTAATTTTGAAACTTGATCTTATGATAAAATGCGATTTTGAATTTGATGTACATACTTCGGTGATTTCGGCTTTCTGCTTATCCTTGTATCCATTGAAATACATTTAAGTTTTGCAACGTTAAGTTTTTGCTAAACAATTATTTGATAAGTTCGTTTTTGTATTCTATACTTCGTAAACATAGCTACAATAGAATATACGATATTCATCATTACTTACATTTTGTTGTTCTGGTATTTCATAGTACGCGTACCTCCTCTTGGTGTCAAAAAAGGGATAGGAGTCTAAATTTATCCTTGATGAGTTAGAAATGCTACGTGCTTTTTAGAACAACTTCGGAAAAACTGTAATAAATATAATAAATAAAAACAGTAAACTGAACATTTTATTAGGTTTTACTGTAAAAATACTAATTAGATCACTTAATAACTGAATATTCAATTTTTTATTTTTCATTTTTATATTTAATTCAATAATAATAGAAACGTTTTTTCGGAAAAAAATATTCTATGAAAAATCAATAACAGTTTGGGAAAATAAAGTTGAGAAATAAAGTTAAAATCTAATTTTGAAGGAAACGTACAGTCATTGTCATATGGAGATAATGGGGAAAGATGAGGCATTTTCAAACTGTCTATGTATTGTAAAGAAATAGTTCACAGAGCTAATAGAAAAAAGTGATAATCTCAGAGAAAAGGTCATTCGCCATATAGATATATTAAAAAATATACCGCCTTAATGTGGCCTCAATTTGGACTGCCAAACACGACACAGCTGAACAGGAGCATCTTTGGAGGATAATAAATGAACAATAGTATGCCCGATCTAAATCTGTACAAGACATGGCGTTTTTAGGTCTAAAAGAGTATACAACTTTACTGAACTGTGCTCACTTGGTATTCTTTGTTTCATGACTGTAAATAACATCTGTCAGGGGTTTCATAAAGCAGACCATTCAATCCTGAGAAGAAAATGATAAAGGTCTCAGTGACCATTGCTGCAATATGGGATTTAATGGTTCCTGAAAAGAGATGAAAAATGTATCAGGATATATAATACCGCACATCTGTAACCCAGTTGTACATCCAAAAGTCCAGATTTCACAACATGCTCTCTCTCTCTCTCTCTCTCCCGTAGAGAAAAAAAAATGCAATCATGCCCCCGATAAGTATGATATACGAAGAAGGAGCCAAAACTCTGTGTGAGACATAATACCCCAAATGATTTCCATAATAATTTCCCCGTATATGACGGGCGTGAAGTTGGTTCGATATTCGATATTCGATATTCAATATTCGATATTGAATATTGAATATTGAATATTGAATATCGAACCAACTTCACGTCCGTAAATATATGTAAGTATCTATAACAAGCTACACAAAGGTTGCGTCTACATATATTAGTTTAAACAACATTTTTAGTTTAACTATAGGGTCCTACAACGTGAACGCTCTGGCCGATTCACAGAAAAGGGATGAGGTTTTTGAAAGGTTAAAACAAAAACAATTACATATATACTTGTTACAAGAAACTCATTGTACCGATATAAAAAAATATATATGGAAGTCAGAATAAGGAAATTATTGCATCTTAAAGTGGCATACACACTCCGGTAGTATGAAAGCAATCAGAAATCAGAATTGGTACCATTAGAAAGTGCACGCATGCAAATATATGATCACAACTTTTCACCAGGCCTACGTATTACAACAGTCAATATCAAAGTACAATGTACTTGGAATATTCATAACTGTTAAATATACAAAAATGCAACCTGAATCATGCCTTCTATAAATATGATATTTATAAGAGGAAGGAGCCAAAACTCTGTGTGAATTACCCCGCCCCGAACCCCAGATCTTCCTCGAAGCTGCTGTCATTAATGGACGCAAAAGAAGAATTAATTTTGAATCTTTGAATACTTCAGTAAATCAACGTTACAGAGCCAATGGGGCAACGGTGACAAAAATTCACGATTGTTATGATTGACAAAAACCATACCCAATAATAAAACAAAATTGTCTTGCAAATTTAAAATGTGCGCGTAGTAAAATCAGAAATTTTTAAACGTATTCCTCTTGCCACGTGTTTCGAACAACCCAGTTCTCATCAGCAAATGTGAAGTTATAATAGATATATAGAATTGAATATTATCAAAAGACAAACAGACTGACTGGCTGACTTACTTACATTAAAGAAAGCCAAAATATGTATAAAACACAACAATTGAGAATACAGGTAAGTATGAAACTGTATCTTCGTAGGTCCGAAACTAAAAAATAACTGGCAGAAAGGTATGAATCGGGAATATAAGATGGAGTGTCTCACACACAGCAATAGCCCCTCGGAAGAAAAACAACTATAAAATGCTCACTAAATTACAAACCAAAAGTTGAGAAAATTAAAAATATAATCAAATCAAATGGGGAAAACGAAATCTTACATTATATGACAAAGTATTAGTTATTAAAACCCTAAAAAACCACAATTGGCATTTCTTTTCACAGTTCTGCATCTTCCAGAAGACATTATAATGAAACAAATTGAAAGTATTAATAGCTTTTTGTGGAGTAATAAGCCGCCAAAAATTAAACATGATTATATTAAAGCAAACTTGCAATTTGGAGGGCTTAAACATACAGATGTATATGTACATGCAAAATTGTGAAATTCAGTGGGTTCACAAACTTTTTAAACGAAACATATCAGACAACATGGAAAAAGCTGATAACAAATAAATACGAGATTTTAGAGTTTGAATATATATGAACAGGAAACATAATGCCAGGAGATACTAATAAAATAGGTATAAAGTCGATATTCTGGCAAGAATTAGTATGTTTTTATTCACTACGAGCCGACCAAAACAGTAAAATAACATTCAGTGATTTGATTTCATCAATTAAAGAATAAAGAATCAATGTGTGTATTATAGAGAATATAATTATGCAGCTATAACCAAAATGCAAGATTTACTTAAAAACAGTGATATTTTTTTTATCCTATAAAGAGTTAAAAGAAAAATAGAACACATCCACGAATATCAAAGATATATTGGTCATAAGACCAATAAAACGGAAGTGTAACCATTTTTCAATAACTCAGAAAAAATACAACATTTAAACACAAGTATGTAAATAATTAATAAATCTTACCAAAAACATTTAATGGAAATACATTGAAAACAACAAACAATGAAAGTCAAACGATAGGGGACATGAAGCAAAATGGGAGTTGGAAACAAATACAAAGATGTTTATCTCGTCATAATTGACAAAACATTAATTTACAATGTACTTATCACTTTACTGAATGTCAAACATCAGTAATATTAAAGATAAATTTAAATATACGTTGATATAGCTACAGTCTGTCAAATTAAAAAAAAAAAAAAAAAAAAAAGGGTTGCACATATTGGGTAAATGATCAAGTATAGAGTCCTGTCTGTATTATATATTGTCTATTTAAATCTAATTTAAATACATACAATATCTATTTATTTTATATTCTTTAATGCATCTCGTAATTGCATGCAAACATGTCTCATACGTAAGCATAGCAAATAATGTAAGTCTGTGTTGGAATGCAATTTCCTTTATTTTTTTATGGTGAAGAACTATGTTCCAAACTTAAATTCTAGAAATTGTGTTACTAGGATCCCACTGGATAGAGGCCCCTCTGAGGGAATGTTTGTTCCTGTGTAAGCAGCTGGATTAGTAATTGTGTCTTTCTTTGATCTAGATGGTGTTAATAAATAGGGAATGGGCCTCTGTCTGATGGGATTCAGTACCACTTCGCAAAACAACATAAACATAATTACAGTATTAATATTACCTTTTGTCATACTAATTATCGTATTGTGTATAGTTCTGTTTTTATGGCATAAGGTATTGTTACTTATGTTGGTTTATATTGTATCTTTGAAAATGAAATAAGTTTTAAAATGTAATAAAATATCATTTTAAAATATATATATATATATATTATGATACAGTTATTCAGCATTACATAAGTTAAAAGAAAATTTATGTATATGTGAGAAAACAACCCTAACAAAATAAGAAAATTACAAAATTAATATTTTATACTTTTGGATAAACTCATATTGTGTGAGGTCCTTGTTGATGCTAGAGATAGGTAACTGTTAATCATTTTGTTTGTGTGTTTGTGTATGAGTAGTCAGTTGTGCGTACTATATTTTCCGTTGATGTGATTGTTCGATTGTTTCTTTTGTGTTTATAATGTGATGTCATGCAAAAAACTGAAAAATGAAGAAAAAAAATGATAAAGGTCTCAGTGACCATTGCTGCAAATGTTTCCTGAAAAGGGGTGAAAAATGTATCAGGAAATCAGAAGCCGTTGCCGCAATATTTGATGGAGTTTGGTAACCTTTTTTAGTTAAAAAAATGTTTATTTGGTTCTTTTTTCTGTGTGCGTCCCATGTTGCCCATGGCTTTTGAATATCGTCTCGGTTATTCGTATTAACTACTTTGTGAGAAGTCGAAAGAGTGAAAAAGTTGACGATGGACGGGTCAATTGGTAAAACAGAAATGTCCAGGTGGATTCAAAACAAGAAATAGGAACATCGGAACAAAATGCATTAACATACAAACAGGAACAAAATAGGTACATCAAGAAATCAAAAGAAGGGTGAATGGAATCAACAGAACGAGGGATATTAACAAATAAACAATAGCTGCATCAAACAATTCAGCACCAGAATAAACGGAAATAGTTTGACGTCTCAACAATTCCGAAGACTAGTTATCCATGCGGACCGAATTAGGACGGTCATCCAGCATGAAACCAGGCGCTGTGGGAAACAGGTCAACGAGGCCCCAATCCTACCACCCCCACACGAGACAAGAAGTCTTGTATGGACATATATTTAAATATTTAATTAATACATGCACTTCATAGCACTGTCAATCATCTCAATACCCGACCGCTAACACCATTTGTCCATTAAAATCTAAACGAGTAAAACATATTAACAAAAAACAATTGGCAACACGAAAATTGGACATAGCAAAGCAGCATTACGTCGAAAACAGTGGACATTACATGGTAGATTCGTAGATTTCACATATAGTTAAGCATATGCATAGTGTCATTGATAAACAACCAGAGTGCTCGCATAGGTACAACAGGAACAACTAAGCCAACTTAAACTGTCAGATTTATATATATGTAGATTATATTATATGAGGGAATTTTTTTTAAGTAATCAAGGAAGGTTCTTCTCATTCTGCTACTGTAGAAGTGAAAATGTAAACAAGAGGCCCATTGGGCCATACCTTTAGTTCATAGTACACACATACATTCATACATTAGCAATGAAATATATTGCATTAAGATTCAATAACGATTTTTAAAAAATAAAAACAAAACAAAACAAAGTCGGTGAGTTATAAATACTAAGACAAACTCCAAGAGATTTTTTGCAGTTGTGTGTTCACCACTTAATACGCGTGCTTACTAACAACGATTGTTGACTTGGTGTGTTTTGTGTCATGAAAAGAACATCTGTCAAGACTTTCATAAAAACAGACCAGTCAAGCCTGCTTAGATATTAAAAAAGATTTCAGTCAGTCAGAGGTCATGACTGCAATATTGGATTCAATGATTCATGGAAAGGATTGAAAAAATGCATCGGGAAACAGAAGCGATCGCGGATATATTAAACAGAGGTCAGTATTACTTCAGATTCAAATCTGGAAGGGAATGGCGGAAGGTACTTCTACATCAAATGTCGTAAAAGTCTGACCAATGGTTCTTGACAAGAAGTTGAAAATGTCACAGACTTTCAATAGCAATGTTCTGTTCTGTTCTGTTGTTAGTTTCCTCCAATGCCTTTACGGAGCACCCATGTATCCTGGTAATTGTCGGCACTGGCAAAACAAATACAATACATTTATCCTATAATGTGTCTCGACACTATCTCCTTAATGTATCAGAGTCCACATTTATGCATTATATACACTGGGTCATTTGGTATTGGTATACGTTGAAATAGTTCTTAGTATACACTTAAGTCTCGTGGTAAACAGAATGATTTTTAAGTTAAGAATCAAATATGAGTCAAGGGTTGCTGTGTACAAGTTTCCTACTTCTTGCATGATGAATTTTCAATATGAATTCTCTGGATAGTAACTCGACTCTTTCAATGTCTGATGTAGTTAACTGAAGGCTTCCAACTTTGATGATTAAACAGTCCAGTATGATTTGGGTAAAATTTGGTCATTGGTGAACTCATTAGATAAGTTTGTGAACATAGGACACAAACATAAAAGGGGGACATAGTAAACAGTTCTTGATAAGTATAAGCCAGTCGGGGTAATAGGTGACCAAATAAGATTGAGTTCGATAACATTGGACGCAAATCCTGAAAGTGGACCATGCAAGACTCACCTACATTATTTTGTTTGGGTGTAAAAACTTGACCAACTTCTTTTGATGAGAAGTCGAAAAGGTCACTTTCAGCAAACAAGAAGCCATGATGACAATGGTTGATGGTGTTTTTGCATTGTAGGCCTGGTTTCAGAAAAAAAAACTGATCAAAAATGCTTGTAAAGTCAAAAACTTCAGTAGTTATGGCCGTATTGGTTAAAGAACGTTAATACTTGACTCAAATCTGAAAGGGGACCATGCAAGGAACATCTACATGATCAGGTTTCGTGAAAATCTGACAAACAGTTCCTTTGACAAGAGGTCGATGTTGTATCAGCCAACAACCGTTTCGATCATACTTATGCTATATTGCATTTGGAAATAAAAGAATTGAATTGAAACTGAATATTCTATTGAGTTCAGCAACGTAGGACACATCCGAAAAGGGACCCTGCAAGAAACATATACTTCATGTATTGTGTAAATCTGTGCAATGGTTCTTGATTAGACCTAGAAAAAGCATCATTCCCTGGCATTTTCGCGAAAGTATGGGACAAAATCAACTAAATTCAACATATGCCAACATATTCATGAAATGTCCCAACAGCAGAAGGTGCACATCTTCGATGTGCCTTGAATGTCAGTGCAGCAAAGCTTCAAAACACCCATAACAACACAAAACAAATGCGGGCGTTGTTAATTACACAACCCTCTAACCTTAAAAATAACAGAAAACATAACAATCTGATTAAAATGCCGATATCACATGGCGTGAACATCGCGATTTGACATAAAACACTGAGAAGTCGTTTTTAGAAAACTTTTGAATGAACAAAAAAGTTAAATTTATCAACGAATAGCGTTGCACTTCATCGACGCTACAATTTGTATGAACAGCTCCACTTCGATCGATTTTAACCGTACATCAAACAACATTGACATTTTGTTGAACTATTTTTTATACCCCCGCAACGAAGTTAGGGGCTATACTGGAATCACCCTGTCTGTATGTCTGTCTGTCTGTCGTCCACAGTAACTTGTCCGGAAAACTCCTCCTTATCTAACAGGTGCATTTTATTGAAACTTTGCATGAATGATCGGTATATTATGTAGTTGTGCACCCGCATTTAAATTTGGAATTTCGATCCTTTTTGATGGATTTATGCCCCTTTGTGCGAAATTCTTGTCCGTGGTACTCCTCCTTTACTAACAGGTGGATTTTATTGAAACTTTGCATGAATGATCGATATCTTATGTAGCTGTGCACCGGAATTTTAATTTGGGATTTCGACCCTTTTTGATGGAGTTGTGCCCTTTTGTGTGAAATACTTGTCTGCGGTACTCCTCCTAAACTAACAGGTGCATTTTATTGAAACTCTGTATGAATTATCGGTATCTTATGTAGTTGTGCACCAGCATTTTAATTTGGGATTTCAAACCTTTTTGATGGAGTAATACCACTTTGTGCGAAAAAGTTGTCCGTACAACTCCTGTGCACCAACATCTTAATTTTGTTGAAGTATAGCTCTCAAATATACACAACTTGGCGGAAGCAGGGGTATAAGTCAGCCATCCGGGCAAAAGCTCTAGTTATAGATGGATTTTCAAGCAAAACCTACACA
>JAUMGZ010173165.1:0-14751 GCA_032359645.1 Pododesmus macrochisma | reverse complement strand
GGCAATAAACAGCGAAAATATCAATTGAATTAATTGTCTGGTGTTTACTGTACTTTAGGTGGTCAAAAGCTCGGATCGATCAAGAGACGGGTTGAAGGTTCGACCCCCGCTCAAGTCTGACATGCTCTTTGTTTATGCTTTAAATTTAGCGTTACGAAATTCTATTTCATCATTGTTTAGTGTCGATAACTCACGTCAATCAATGGAGAGGAAATCATTGTTACAAATATATTTAGAAAGTAGAGTCATGTTCAGAAGGAATAACAAGGCATTATATCGTATCAAAATATTGTTACCATATTCATGTAAGTCACGATTCCTCGATGTGACAGGACTGTGAATCCTAAGTGAGACAGGACTATAACTCCATAATGTCATCTTCTCTATCACAAGGAGACATTTTCTAGACGAGATCAGTGCAGTTTACATTGGCTCGACTTCCATATCAATATAACAGAGAGATATACAAACTAGAAGCATTTACGTTTTTGTTTGTTTGTTTGTTTTATTGGGGTTTAATGTCCCTTCAACTCATGTCTACGTCATATAATCGAGATGGTATCTGCGTGTAACAGTGCGCACTGAAGGCGACTTAATAGTGCTGTCTTACTGAAATACCACGCCACTGACACATTGACATGATACTTCACTCCGTCACATTATCCTGACATCAAGCCAATCATTCCTTCTCCAGCCCCGAACGCTGAGTACTTAGCAAGAGCGAGAACATTACCTAATTCTAACGTTGTAGGTTTGATATGACTCGAGATCGAACCCTCCTCCTTCCGCACACATGACAAACACTCTAACCACTGATATATTATGACAATAGTGCACAAGATATGTTTGTCTCTATGTTCCTATCATTATTATTGTTCTTTTGTCTCAAATATGAATGTTTTCTTCTCGCACCACCAACAACAATAAAAAGATTCCAACAGAAAAAAAGACAAATTAATGACAAAAATCACACGGGTGTCCTCTGAAAGTGTTCCATTTAAAACCTAAAAAACCGAATACTGTTAACAAGGAAAGCAATTTCTGACGTTAATGGAATGTATGAGAGAAAAAAAGTCTCAACTCATTTATCTAATTCCACTTAGAACATTATCAATGACAATAATAAAGTTACTGTCATAATTACCTCGTAGTATTGAGATATCAATTGACAGTCGTAATTGTCCGCCACAATCGGAGTCGATAAATTATATTTACATCTATTGTGGATGAACAATTTACATGCAAAAACAGATGAAATTTAAAATTTAAGGTGTGTTTTTCTAACTTTCAAAGAGGAATTTAATTGTTATATTATTTTTCTGCGCACTTAACGTAATAATTCGTAATCTTTAAATAACAAAGGAGCATTTAATTTCAAATAGGTGTTTTTGTGACTTGATCACTGTGCACACACATTTATATATTAAACGTTTCGGATACGTGATACATGCTAAGTCAAACGGCTTATAATGTAGGTAAGAAATAGATCCGATGTAGGCAGCATTTACAGAATTACACTATAGAAAAATGGGGCAATTTTGTTATCGGTTTTCGGTAGTTAACGACAGGTGAAAGACACAATTATTACAATTAAAGGAAGATTCAACCCTGAACAAGTTAACACAAGAATCGAGTCTTAGTTAAATGAGTGCAAATATTCTTATATATGATAAAGTTTACTGTGACATTCTATTCTACATGTTACATACACATGAACTGTTTCTAGGTGGTGTTAGTCCGTGTACCTATAGGTATGCGCACAATAAATGTATGGTAGCTTTTACGAACAATACTTTTATGTGAATTCAATGTCGTCTATAGTTAACAGGAATTTCTCATTTAAACGATTAGGATTGTTTGTACACAATCTAAGAAAATAATTACAGCTTTCACCAAACATATCCTCTATATAAACACCTGTGACCAAATGTCTGTGTTATTGTAAGTGTGTTTTGAAGATGTAAATGATGTATGTCCATAAAGAGATGAAATATCAACTCATTGGCCAAAAACAGTTTTGACTAGACGTTGCGACAAAATCGTGTACTAGTATGTGCGTTAAATGAAATAAAAGTGATAAGTAAATATTGTATTGACTTCGTGCGACTATATGAGTATAGTTAATCAGCAAGAGGCTCGTGTACAACAATTTGTTTCATTTATTCTATAATCAAGCTGTGGCAATCGAGCAAAATCACTATGATTACGTTCCAATATAAAACCCCATGTGTCCGGGCTAGTATATAATATACATTGTATTTTATAAGTGAATATTGATGTATGACAGTGCCATTGTCTCACCGTTAACACCCTGCCAGTAGTGAAGCATAAGGACACGGAATTGTCATTAGGCTTCCCTAATATCATACCTGGCCTTATGAATAAATTACTATCAACTAATGAAATCATTCTATTGTTACAGGTAGCAGTATATCATCGATGAGTTCAATGAGGTCCGAGACGGAGAGTGAAAATATCAGTTTGTCTGGGAATTCTGACATCGATGCCATGATGCTTAGCGACCCGTACAGACTGACGGTGCATTTCCTTGCAGATTCGCACGACATTTATCAAATGATGGACATGTATCAGCCAGTGATAGACTGGGTGGATCCAGATTTACACATATTTAAAATCTCAGAGAGGACTGATTTTGACAATGTGGATGATAATCGCGCATGTACATTAACAACTTCCTGTTTGCCAAGTGTTTCTGTGATGGTGTTCTTGCATGAGGAGGGAATGCTTGGCTGCGAACGAATCCAACATGCAAAGGTGCATTTTGAAAAATCCCCGTGGAAATTTCACCACTCAGAACAGGTTTCGAGGGGTAGAGTTAACCCTTATCCCTACAATAGCCAAGACTTTTATTATACGACAGAAGATTTACCTCTCTGGGGCGTAAGACAAGTGCATTATGGGAAAGAACATATACGAATGGTTGTGTTCACAAGTGAGAATAACTGGAACGATATGTTACAGTTTTATAAACTCATCATTGGCACTGAACCAGAACTACAACGCCATGATTTCTGTCTATTCACAGTACACACACACCTTAATTATGACATCCAGTTTGCCTTGAAAAAATTACAAGGTGATACAAAACCAAGACCATTGGACGCCATTAAATTACAATTCAGGGTTGCGGAAGTTGGACATATTGTGCCGTTGTTTCCAAACGTTTGTAAGCCGTTGTCGGACACTAGGTGGCAGACCACCGATCATGAGGGAAATATCATTGTGCTAGAAGTTACGGGGTGCAATCTTCCATCACCAGCTGAAAAATTAGGAAACGTGTCTCGGCAAAGTTCTGATCGATCACACAGATCAAATAACTCTGACCTTTCACAAAAGTCAACTGCTTCCGGTCACTCAGATAAAACTGTTCAACTATCAAGTTTTTATGTGTAATACGTATGTTCATTTAGTTAATCAAAGATGGTGGTGAGAAATGTCAACAGTTATTTTATCCTCACCTCAATTAACGACATTACCTCATTTTATAATTGTTTATAATATGTACCAGTGCTTATGTGAACGAAATATCCATTTTTTTTAAATTATTATAGAAAGATGTCGTGAGAGAATTCTGAATGTGACGAGGGGTAAAAATGCGCAGTAGACGTTTTGAGCACCGGATCTTGGTTTATTTATTGGAATGTAACCATCGCAGCAAACACCAAACAGAGGCCCCTTACCGGTGTAGAGAGCAAAGGGCAGCGTGAACCATTGATTTATAACACTATTTATATATAGCAATTTACCACACATTGAATTCCTAAAAAATATTCAGACTGTGTCCCTGGTCTTCACATGCATGGTGAACTTTGCCGCAGTGAATAGTGAAACCGATAGGGTCATATGTGGAATATAAGAAAAATAACCCACAGCTAATTGACACTTCCGGCGTATCGCAGTGAATATCCATGGCAAATACATGGAAATACTCATGTTTTATTTTGCCACATAAAAGTGACATTGTCCGCATCAGCTATTTCTATTGGGTATTTAATTGTATATAATGAATTAAAATTTCTGCCTTTGAACCCTCACTTCATTATATTCTCCAATCAGAAACCTCCTTTCATAAAAAAAAAAAAACAGCTCGGACTAAAACCAAATAGTTTTTACCAATCAAACAAATCAATGTGTTTAATGGTTCATGCTCCCTCGAAAGTTGGAGCTGTTATCGCCGTGTCCTATGTGTTCACTCATTCACTAATAACAACGTGTACTACTCGACTGATTCAGTTTTTAATTGAGATATATTTTCAAATTATTAAGCATAAAAACAGTATATACCAAAGGTATTTGTATAAAATCGGCATAAATTTAGTCTAAATTACGTATAGAAAAATAACACCTCACACGACAACTGCAAGTAAACACTTAAACAACACGTCGTTTATTTGGGATGCAGGCAATACAATGTTGATTTATTTAAATTTATAATTTTTCATAATCCTTAGAATCATATAAATAATGATATGGTTGTCGTTAAGTCTACAACATGGAAGTTAAATGCGGTGAGCTGTGTGAGGTATAATTGTGTATTAATGTAAATGGTACATTCATAGTAATGTTATAAATATGTCTGTTACAGTTGTATACTTATTGTTTTATGTTTCATAAAAGGTATAAAATATATGATAAATCTGGTGTGAGTTTTTCATTAAGAGTTTTCCATTTCCATCCGTCTACCGCTTAAAATATCCAGTCTCTCTCAAATGAGATCACCCGTACAAATTTCACTGCTTCCGGTGTTTCTTTAAGTGACTTTAGATTGACAATTTAATGCGGAAGGTTTACATGTGACAAGAGGTTGACAGTAACTTGTAGAGGGTTCGGTTGTATTTCACTGACAGCAACTTGTGGACGATTAATGTTGGAATAAGTTGACAGTAACTTGTGGAGGGTTTGATTGTATTTCACTGACAGCAACTTGTGGACGGTTAATGTTGGAATAAGTTGACAGTTACTTGTGGAGGGTTCGATTGTATTTCACTGACAGCAACTTGTGGACGGTTAATGTTGGAACAAGTTGACAGTAACTCGTGGAGGGTTCGATTGTATTTCATTTAGAGCAACTTGTGGACGATTAATGTTGGAATAAGTTGACAGTAACTTGTGGCGTGTTCGATTGTATTTCACTGACAGCAACTTGTGGAGGGTTCGATTATATTTCATTGACAGTAACTTGTGGAGGGTTCGATTATATTTCATTGACAGTAACTTGTGGAGGGTTCGATTATATTTCATTGACAGTAACTAGTGGAGGGTTCGATTATATTTCATTGACAGTAACTTTTGGAGGGTTCGATTATATTTCATTGACAGTAACTTGTGGAGGGTTTGATTGTATTTCATTGACAGTAACTTGTGGAGGGTTCGATTATATTTCATTGACAGTAACTTGTGGAGGGTTTGATTGTATTTCATTGACAGTAACTTGTGTAGGGTTCGATTATAATTCATTGACAGTTACTAGTGGAGGGTTCGAATATATTTCATTGACATTATTTTGTGGAGGGTTTGATTGTATTTCATTGATAGTAACTTGTGGAGGGTTCGATTATATTTCATTGACAGTAACTCGTGGAAGGTTTTGTTGTATTTCATTGACAGTAACTTGTGGAGGGTTCGATTATATTTCATTGACAGTAACTAGTGGAAGGTTTTAATTGTATTTCATTAGAGTGTTTTGTAATATGCCACATTTCAAGGTTTCTCCACGTTAAGATAAGAACGCCTAAACAGAGTTACACGGGAACGAGGATAGATAAACGGGAACGAGGATGCATAGGAACAAGTGGATACACGGGAGGACGATGGTGGATACACGTAAATGAAGGTGCACGGGAACGAGGATAGATACACAGGAACAAGGGTGCACGGGGACGAGGATAAATAAACGGGAACGAGGGTAGATACATGGGAACGAGGTTGCAGACACGGGAACGAGGGTGGATACACGGGAACGAGGATAGATACACGGGAAGGGGAGTTGATACACGGGAACGAAGGTGGATACACGGGAACGAGGATGGATACACATGAACGAGGACGCACGGTTACAGCAGACACCAAATTGTTTTCGATTACAAACTATGATCCAAGGGCTTTGTAACAAAAGACAGCAGTGTTTAGTATATCGTATGTCGTCTCACACAAATCTATTGACGAATTGATTAGATCTTCATGGACTGCTAAATATTTGAGATTAGACCATTCTTTAACTAATTAATATGACAATGCATTAAGTTTTTATTCCCTAAAATCTTTGTTTTGTTACAAAACGATTTAATGGACCGCTGCAGTTACAAAGTCGCGCGCCAATATTTGTTTAATCTTTAAAAAGGAAATAACGATTTCAAAAACCTGATCACTAAAGTTTGATTACAAATATAAACATTTAAACTACCTTTTGTTTACACGAAACATAATGTTTTTAAATTAATAACAACAACAAAATGTACTTTATCTAATTGTTAAACCAACAGACGGTTTGACGTGAGATAATAGTTTTGTATTTATTACTGCCCACTAGAACGAATCGTATTGTCTACAATCGACTTTTACGTCTGGGACCTTTATTTAAACATTCGGCGTCAAATCGATGACTTATCTGTTTGCTGTTTTATTAGAACTAATCACTGAACTCAATTATACTTTACTCAGTCTGTTATTGTGTTCTGCTTTGACTGTGGTTACTTGTGGCAGTATTTATTATGATTGTACCGGTTTGATGCAATCTTCTTTTGGAAACATGAATTACAATAGAATCAACAGAAAGATATTTTGAATGGTGACTATAATCTTAAATTGTAATAAATCAAAGATAATGAATAAAATATGGAACTGAACTAAAAATATACTTGGTTTTAAGTAAATGTTTGATTGGGAACAGTTCTCTTTCTAATGTTGATGTGCTGACTTGGCCTTTTATTTATTTTTGATCAAAAAAAGATTTTTAAATTAGAAGATAGCATTTATGTGTTGTGTTACTAATGTTATTCACATTGGCACACTTCCAAGTACCTCGATGTATCGGCACATTTCTAAGTTTTTCAATATATCGGCACATTTGTAAGCATCCTAGTGTATCGGCGCGTTTCCAAGTATCGCAATGTATCGGCAAGTTTCAAAGCTTCTCGATGTATCGCCAAATTTCTAAGCTTTTCAATATATCGGCACATTTGTAAGCATCCTAGTGTATCGGCGCGTTTCCAAGTATCTCAGTGTATCGGCAAGTTTCAAAGCTTCTCAATGTAACGCCACTTTCCTAAGCATGTCAATCTATCGGCACATTTGTAAGCATCTCGATGTATCGGCACATTTCTAAGCTTTTCAATATATCGGCACATTTGTAAGCATCTCAATGTATCGGCGCATTTCCTAGCGTCTACATGTATAGACACATTTATTAGCATCTTTGTATCGGCACATTTCCAAGTATTTCAATGTAACACAGCATTTAAAAATGGCTCAATGTATCAGAGCATTTACAAGCGTCTTAATGTTTCAGCAAATTTCAAAGCATCTCGATGTATTGCACATTTCAAAGCATCTCGATGTATTGCACATTTCAAAGCATCTCGATGTATTACACATTTCTAAATCTTGATGTATCGTCATATTTAAGCATCTCAATATATCGGCACGTTTATAAGAATTTCAATTTATCAGAGCATTTACAAGCGTCTTAACGTATAAGAGCATGTACAAGCGTCTTAACGTATAAGAGCATGTACAAGCGTCTCAGTGTAGAAACTATAGGTAGTACTTTATTCATTATTAATGATAAAAAAAATTACAATCCGAGTTGTTACGAAATTGTACAGTGCGTGCCTTTCAAGCCTTCAAAGAATTTTTTAATGAAATCAAAATTATCGAAAAAAGGTAAGGCGCATATATAAATGTGCTCCAAAAACCATTTCAACACTTTATTGAATGCCTCCAGCACACTAGATTGAATAGTATTTAAGATAAAATGTCTTTTAACATAGATCAAACAAATTGACATTGGAAGAATAAGTTTTCTAGGTCAGCGAATGATAAAGATCAGACAACAATGAACGTTTAAGCCAAACACTCAGCATTATTTATATTCTTCTCAATAAATCGCCCACTATAAAGACCATCAGAGGGAGTGTTGTGACACATACATTAGAGACAGAAGGGAAAATGGTATATTTCTTTTTTGAAAAACCCTTTTATTTATTCATGAACACACTAACTAGATGTTAACAAAGCCGATATAAATGTTTGAGAAGACACAGAATAGAACTTTATTTACAACATCTCGCCATCTGCCTCGGGATCTGTACCAACAGGATAACGATATGCTCAATTTGCTGTCGAGTTTGACAATTTAATTTGTTTTCGCGGCACGTTCCGCGTTTTAAGATTGATTTTACACGCATTTTATGCATTGATAGGCTCCATTAAGTTGAGACATTGAAAAGTGGTAATAAACAAACATCACTGGATCGCGGTGTTGAAAACTCTTTCTTTCTTTATCATCTGTTGATTTGCACGATTACGCACCAATAGAGACGCAGATGTTTGAAATTGTATCTTTTGTCACACTTGGAGGAGCAATTCAATGCAGTATCAAGAAACATGCTTTCTTTATAGATAAATTCACCATTTAATGAAATTTAGATTGATACGTTTTAGGAAAAATTGAACGGAATGATAAGTATTTAGCTAAACGTCAAAAATGAAATAAACAAAATATTTTTACAATAGTCACGGAAGCAATTACCTAAATATAATTGAAATATCAAAGGATGCGTCATTCGCCTTTAAGCGTGAAAACAGTGAACACTATAGGGCCGATCAGGACACTTTACATACATTGATTAAGAAAACTAAAGTATTTCATATGACGTAAACTCATTCCTTTAATATAAGCCCGAGTTCGCAATTTCCTAAAATTGCGGTAACAAAAGCATAACTGAAACAGTTTTAGGGTCATTTTTGTACGAAAGATGTGTCTCATTTTGATGTTTTCAAAAAGTTAAAAGATTCCGTATATGGTATTTTATTACATATACAAAATTCATATTATTACTTTAAGTTTATAATATTTGGTAGACTATTTATACAGAGAAAACTACAAAAACATGCAACTTAACTGTATGTGTGTTTGTTTTCTGGTGTAAAGCGTCCCTTTAACTCATGCATAGGTCATATCGAGACGGTGTCTGCTTGTGACAGTGTACAGTTATGGCGACTTTATAGTGATGTCTCGCTGAAATATCACGCCGCAGACACAAGGACATGATACTTCATACTGTCACATTATCTTGACACCGAGCCAACCAGTCCTTATTCTTCCCAGAAATGCTGATCGCTTAGCAGGTTTTGACGCGACCGGGATTCGAACCAACTATCTTAAATTCTAGCACCAGTCTACTAGCACGAAGCGAACGCCCTAACCACTGGGCCACCGCGCTGGTAACTAAAATGTATGCAACTTGAAGATTCAAAGTATGCACTAATAATGTCAGGGCAAGCTGAATTAAAAGGTAGAAATAAATTTATTAGATGTTATGGTGTTGGCAGTACAATAAAAACAGATGTGTATTACACAGACCACGGAATTTGATAAAGAAAACACAACCAGAGCAAATTCAGCAAAAAGAAACTAAATTCAGTTTTTCACAATTTAAACAGATCTGTTTAAATATCAAATACTTCAAAATAAAGTTTGCATGGCCTTGAAACATGTATTTCGGTTCTAAAATTCACTTGTTGCCTAATATTTTATGAATTACAACTGCCGAAATTCTTTAATTCTCTCTAATTAACGTTTCCATTATTCGTAAATCTGAATGAAGAACTCAATAATTTTTAAACTTGTTGCTAATTTTCTTGTGAAGTTTGTTTTTAATGTAATAGAAAATACCCAGAATCATAAAACGCAAAAAAAAACCTGCACACAAGAGTACACATGCACACACGCGAAAATAAAACCACATGTCTGCTGAAAATCAGAGAATAAAAAACTAAAACAAATTATTTGTGCACAAATGAAAATCAGAGAAAAACAAAACATAAAATATCTTTGTATACATGCTAACTAGACAAACTAAAAACCATAAATAATATATGTACACGTATCTGTATACAAAGGCCAAACAGAGAAATTAAACACCATACATATATACATGTATTATCGCTGGCAAACCAGACAGCCGCAGTAAGAGATCGTTCGCTTCCTGTGCGGGAGGTTCTGATTTCTATACCCGACTGCATCACACATAAGACGTTACAACAAGGCAAGCACGCTCCCTGCTAAATGCTCAACATTCTGGGTAGGAGACGGACTGGTTGGCTCGGTGTCAGGATAATGTTACCGACTGGTTGACTCGGTTATTATGTGACCGCGTAAATTATCATGCCAATGTGTCTGCGGCGTGATATTTCAGCAAGCCAGCACTATACAGTTGCCATCAGTGTGCACTGTAACAAACGGGGACCGTCTCGATATGGCCTAGATATGAGTAGAAGGGACGTTAAACCCCATTAAAACAAACAAATACTGTAACAGTTGACGGGAAGCAACTCTCTTTGTTGAACCTTTCTTTAATATAACCCTTGGCTTGATTTTTATTTCTATCTAAGGGAAATAACTCAACTAAGTCTGAAACATTTAATTTAGCGACCATTAAACAAGCAGTGTCAGAAAGAAAGTGGATATATATATGCTTTAAGTTACACACACACTAACGAATAGTAAGTTTTGCTTGTTTTTTAATTTATTTTCAAAAAAGTTATTTTTATTAAACATGAAAATTTAATTAAACCTGAAGCTCATGAATCTTCACAAAAATACCAAATCTCAAAAATAACCAAAATTTATAATTCGGGGCGAATCATAAATGACTGACAGGCGTTGATTTTGGACATTAACCCCAAATCGTCTTCACGTGGTATTGCTCGGTTCAGGTATTTAAAAAGCGTTTTTATGTTTTGTGTTTATGTTATCGGGAAGAGTTCATTTGGTGATATAGGTGTATCAGGATACGAATTTACCTGTATGCTTAGATCTATGAATTGTATTAGGCGCGTCCTTGATTTGCACGAATTTGTCATTCCAGGTATCTGGCCACTGATGCTGTTTTACAACTTTATCGCTGTCCATCGTAACTTCGTCTGCCTACCAATGAGAGATAATGGGTGATTTGTGAATTGTTCAATATTTCGCTGGCTTAAAACTGGCATCTTACTTATCAAAAAGATTCACTTAATGACAGTTCATCTAATTATAGCGCCATTATACATATCTCATTTTACTGAAGTAATTGTTTTCATCGTATCGGAGTATGTATGTCACTTTAATGTTTTGTTTAAGTAGATCTTAACGCAACTTTCAGAATATTTCACCGAAATCGTGACAAAAAACTGACAAACGATCTAAAGAATATTAGTTCGTTGGTACAGTATCACCACTTACCGACAATGTGTTTAATTAAATATTTGAAAATGTACATCGTCTACAAATTAATACATTTTTATCTATTTTTGTTAACAATTATGATATCGATCATTTGTTGAAACAAACAAAACAGTAAAAATCTGAAAAAAAAATGTTGGGGTATATTTGGGTTTAACGCTCCTTTCAACATATGTTTACAACATACCGATACGTTTCTAATTCTTTCCGATTCAGACGAGTCGTTGTTTGTTACAAAAATTAGAAACAAATTGTTTTTAAAGAAAATGTATTATTCCATAACTCGAGTACATCTATTTAAAATGAACGATGGTCTTTAATTCTTTCCCGCCATCACTAGGATCAACAATTGCACAGTGTTCGATTTCGTCATCCTCCTCGTCATCTTCGTTATTGCTTGTATCCTCGAACTTTTCCTGCTGGAAAACTTTGTCCTGCCACTTGTTGCGGTTGCGTATTGCCATTTCACGCAGCGGTTTTGTGTGAGGGAATATACTGAGTAACGTTGTGTACAGCGGGATGCAAACGTAGTTATAAAACTCCACTTGTTGCTGTGGTATTTCTGCCGACTTTTCTCGGTCCATATAGGATTCCACCACTAAACCTCGATTCTTCTCTTCGTCTCCCTGCTCGTAAAATTCTTCATACAGGTTACTTACAGATATTTTCTGACTTTTCCATGGTTTGGCCATTCCACAAAGGTCAGCACCTGACATAAGAATATCTAGTGTGTGCCGTCTCATTGTGACGTCATCAAAATCAAACCTTTTCTCGTCTATAGCCGCATTTATGTCTTCAAAGTTTTGAAAATGCAATGACAGATCGGTTGCTATGATACAACACCGAATATCTTCTAGTAGTTCCTTATATTCAGTAGGACGCATGAAAGAGAATATATTCTGTCCCTCCGTCTGGAGGATCATCACCGTTTGGCGGTAATGATGCTGCTCCATAACGGAAGTAGAATATAACGAACCGAGTGGAAGATTTAGTTTCGTAAAAAATGAATTATTGTAACCTCTGTGGTCGATATCGTGGCATAATCCAGCGAACAGTAACGCCATTTTCTCATATTCTTTAAAAACACTCGTGTTTCGAACCGTTAACCACAGCGTATGTGCAACATTAAATCCGTGTTCCCAATGATGATAAGGGACTTGTCTATAGTTCTTTCGAACGGTTAAGGTAAACTTGACCAATTTTTCAATATCGAACTTCGTTTTTCCAAACAAGTCAGTGACCATATGACAGAACAGATGTGGAAGAAGGTTTGGGTGCGAGGATGAACAGAAAGAAAACGTTTCAAAGTTACTTGGTATTGCATCAGTTCCAATGAAAGGACAATCTAGATAGGGCCTGCACTCATCCTTGTGTATTTGTATGTGATAATCTAGAAGTTCTAGACAGACCTTGTACTTGTTCTGGTGGGTTTCAATCGAGTTATAAAAGCTGTTGTAGTGTATTGCCATTGCACAATATATTGCGAACATCCTGAGAGCATTCTCGTCTGCTTCGGTAAAATAGTCCGCCTTCATGCAATTGATCATCTGTATGACCCCAATGACCTTGCTCTTTTGTAGGACCGGCATGCACAGTATGTTCCGGGTGGTATATCCGGTCAATTTATCGATTGCCGGGTTAAAGCGGGCGTCCTCATAAGCCTCCTGAATGTTGACCACCTGTTGTTAAAAATACATCAGCTTAATACAAATTCGGTAAGACAGTAATTGTAATCAACCACTGAAAAAACAAGCAACGCAAAAGATTTTTAAGACTTCATTATAATTTAACGAAAAAATAGTATGAAAACAGCAGTGTGATGAACAACTGCCACACTGTTTTCATCTAATTCAACACAAATAGAATTTGGTTTTTTATTGCGATACAATAGAACATTGTAACGAAGTAGGAAACCATATTTCACACTTAACTAAACCAGTGAGTAAAACATTAATTTTATCAATGCGTAATAGAAAATGAGACTTCTTAGGATCCCATTTGCTTGTTTTATTTAACTTTCGGTTTTACGTCTGTTCGGCACAATTCAGATCACCCTGGACGCTGTCTTATTGAAACAATAACACGCAAACACATACTATTCCACGTAGTCGCATCATTTTGACATCGAACCAAAATGTCCTTGTGTAATCGTTGTATTACTAATGTCATTCGCCAAAAGCAAAAACCACAAGGGTGTCCATTTTTGTATAAGCGCTTGTTATCCGAGAAAGAACTTTTGTATTTGATTTATGCATATATATTTTATTGACAGGATAAAAAAAATCATTATGATTTGTATATACATATTAACTTTACATGTTTGGTAAATCACTTGTATTTTTATTAAAATATGGTCCATGCCTTCTGAGTTGCAAGAAAAGAAATAGATCTTATTCTGTTAATATTTCTAATTTATCTTTTAAAGCTTACCACTCCTTTCTCTGCCACCATGCCTGCAATTCCCTTGCTCTTCGGAAACCGGATCTGTTCCTTCTTTTTGAATATTGGCATTCCGGTATCAGACATAGCGCCTTCGTCGAAAAAATCAGCATACAATTCATCGGTTGTTTCGTCCAGCAGAAACATGGAACAACGATCCGCATCAACCAAATCTTTTGTATATCTCATGATTTTTGGAACAAGGGCATCCATCTGTACAGTACCATCAAAAAGGTCTCTTGTGTTCTCAAGTAAATAATCCATTAATTGTTGTGTAGTGGTCAACCTCTTCCTTTGGTTTCTTTCACTGATACAGACGGCAATCCAGCCCAAAAAAGCGTTCACCAACTGAACATCGATCTCGGTAAAATGTGGTTTGGGGTTATTTCTGGAAAATTCTAAAATGGTTTTGATTTGTCTCCTGCCAGATGGCATTACCATAGGTACACAGAGCACATTGACATCAACTGCGGTATCTTCTCCATTTTCTGTTGGCCTGCAAATATTTGAGGTAAACCTGTTTTCTAGTAGCTTCAAAGTTGTCTTTTTAACTTTAACTATGCACGACAAACTGATTGATAGTGCTGATTGATTTTTTTCATAACATTTGAAAAAATTTCAAATATATACTTCTCTTTTCTCACAGTTCAAGGGTACATAACTCCTTTGGTGTTTATGTACAGTTGAATGAGTATGATTACAGTGAATGTACGTTGTTCTCGATTTTGAACATTCCTTTAATTCTTTTCATTATTAAGCGCACATCATTTGTGGGTAGGAGAAGTAATGGTTGTCTCGGTGTCAGGATAATGTGACTGAGTTATGCATCGTGTCAATGTGTATAC
>JAUMGZ010173164.1:0-26488 GCA_032359645.1 Pododesmus macrochisma | reverse complement strand
ACAAACGATTTTATGGACTATGCTATAACCAAATTATGAATATGAGGTACGAATAATTATTACTTTGATGTTTACTAAGGCATTCCAACTTGCAAACTGGGCCTTGTTCTTGTTCGTTTAGATATTCTGAATGACTCTGAGAGTATTGAGACATTATCTTAATTTTGTTCTAGTTAGCTTTTCTTTTAATTAAATCAATCTACAAAAGTTATCTTTTCGCTGCGAAATAGCGATAATTATCGCTTCTTCGTAGGTTCGCCAACGAAGACAACTAAGGGGAAATAACGAACAAATGACGAGGTGTTACTTTGCGTCCCTTGATTTGCGTTATTTTGCCTTTATATTTTTGTTTTTTTTGCTTTTTCGTCTTCGCCTTGGTCACTATTTTAGCGTAACTGCAAAACACAACTCTATTGTTAGTTATTATTATACTGACTGTCTCTTCGTATAGAAGAAAAAAACTGTATCATGTGTGTTTCACACTGATACAATATAAATGACAATTATAGTGAAACGCGGTAAATGACATTAACTGACGTCTGAATTATCCGCCAATCTCGCGTGAAAACGGCATACATGTAGTCGAGTCAACAGCATGACAGACTATTTCGCCTTGTCTGTTTACGCTGTATATTACTTAATAAAAAATGCGGAAAATATAATAAAAATTATAATAGTTGACTATATATAGACAGATTCTTACGGAAAGCATAATAATATAAAATATCTGCAAATCATCAAAAAGGCAAATAATGCACTTTGTAGTACATGTACATTAATTTTATATAATATCTGCAAACATTTCTATTATAATAAAAAAAAAAAAAAACTATGAATTTCAACATCATTGTTTATTTTATTTCAGTTCTTTTGTTCAATGGCCGCTACTTACTCCCTCAACTTTTTTCTGTCCGGTATTGATGGTGGTAGCTGGGGTTACTTCTATCTACCTGGCCTCATCAACTTTGGTGTTTTTAAGGTAAGGATTAAATTGTTGTTATCAACAAGGAAAGAAACCAACAGATACAGTTTATATGTAGTTTTTATATCAATATATTTTAAAATATATCCTTTTATTTCATTACTAGAAATGTTATACAAAACTGTTCATTTGTTAAATTATTTCTTCTGTAAGGTATATTTTGACTTACGTAATTTTTGTTGGCCACTTCGAATTTATCAAAATGGATAAATGGAAATGTATATGTGTTAATGAAGTACATGACAGCAGCTTCAAGCAAGATATGGGGTTCGGGACGGGGTAATTCACACAGAATTTTGGCTCCTTACTCCTTTTAAAAATATCATATTTATCGGAGGCATGATTCAGGTTGCATTTTTGTATTGAAGTAGATACATATGTGGCCAATAAACCGCATTGCATTGAACAAAACATAATGGCTTGATGCTTCTTTGCTGTCACATATATATAATGAATTAAAGGACTAGGTAAAGAATACAGTTACATTAAAAGGTATGTTTGTTAGTGCTTTATAGCTAAAATGATCTTTTTCTAGTAGCAAATATTGACTGATGTTTTTGTTTTAGAATAAGAAAATATGTTATCTTGATCTTATTCTGATGACATTAATGTTTGTCAGTCAGCTATTTCAAAAACGACTTCATGACAATGTAATACATGCCTTACTTAGTTATGAAAATACTAAAAATATTCACTAGTGCATTTGTTCATGAATGAAGTTGCACTCACGGGAGTTTCCATTCTATATTTTTAGTTTTAAATATTGCTCATATTTAAAAAGACACAGAAGAATATCCTTCTGTATTACCGCATTGTACATAACGAAATGTGTAATTGGTATAAGGTTCTTTAGACGAATTAAAGTAGTAAATACACAAAAAAAACAAGACTATATTCAAAAGTTTTTGGTCATTGGCAAGTATAAAGGTAAACATGGGACGCATATAGACAAGAGAAGAAAAACACAATTATTAACTTAAAAAGGAAATATGACGAACTTCTTTTTAAAGGCTGGAAGCGAATCCAGGTGCTCGCGATATGGTAAGCATTTCCTGCTACACATGTGTCACTTATCGTAATGCTTCCGTGTAATTCCGATGTATGGCAACCCTTTCCATTGTTACAAAAGAAGCATATGAAACAGTAAGAATATTTCACTACTATGGTGACGACAGAGCAAAGAAGAAAATAGTAAATCGAAAAACCAAGACGATATTCTAAGGCCGTAAGTCCATGGACATAGGCAAACAATAAAAAAAACGTTGGACGCATAAAGACAAATGAACCAAATATACGTTTATATAAATGGAAACTTCACGAACTTCTATAAAAAAAACTTGAAGCGAAATAAGGTGCTGGCGATATGGTAAGCGTTTCCTGCCACACATGTGTCACCCGCCGCGATGCTTCCGTGTCATTCCGGTGTATGGTAACCCTTTTCCACTGTTTAAAAAGGAGCAAGAGTCACCATAAGAAGTAGTCACAGTTAAGACGAAATAGCAAAGGAGGAAAACCATTTACAGTATAGGAATTGAAGCAGCAACATTATCATAAAAGCAAAGCGGTTAAGATAGTGCGACTGACTGACCGACTGACTGACAATTAAGGGGACGGGGTGGCAGAAATATGGAACCGAAATGACAATCAGTCAATCACACGAATTTAGTATACAGGTAAGGATGAAGCCAACTTAATGACGGATAGAAACTCAATAAGGTTCTTTCGACACATTAGTAACTCTCAAACTCGAAACAATGCAAACCTGCAAAACCCAAAGCACAAAAAAAACTGTCGAACCAAGTGAAATGTAAAACTTATTTCATTTATTAACTTTTTACATTTTTGGGTATAAAAATGAAACTAGAATATCATCTGAACATACTATTATTGTGAACGTTTAACATTTTGTTACATTTCGCTGCAACGTAACCGTAAAAATGTGAGTACAATACTTCTTTATTTCTACAGTGTTCAAATGAGGCGGGAATTGGCTGTCGTCTTTGGAACATATTTGACCTTGGGATATTTATTTTAATGGGTGTAGGAGGTGGTTTTCTTGGAGCTTTATTTAATTTTATAAATAAAACACTTACCAAACATCGTATGAAACATGTCACGCCAAAACATAAAATCGTCAGGTATGTTTAAAAAATGTTGAATATAATTTCACTGTAGTACTATATATGCTTAATTTTTGAATCGTCATATATTAGGGTCATCAGAATAAGGGGCATGACTATCCGCCATATACTTACATCCAGTAAAAAATGCGATAACTCGACAAAATAACATTTTACTCCCATATTTCGATCCTTTGCCGGTTGGCAAAGCAGTAGCACACTTTCTCACGAGAAAAGACTTTTTAATTACTTGTGTTTCTCAAGTTTCCAAAAAATAGTAAACTGGAAGAATATTACCGCTTTAAGATAAGCTGTAAAGGTAGCATATTTTACATGTAGCACTAAATTATATATATATATGAACTGCTTGCTAAAGTTTCCATTTTAAAGATATTAAAAAGTCTTCTAACAGTTGTAAAAAAATATAAATTTGTTTATGTAATAATTAACTGCTGCAATTTTATATAACTCTAAATCAATATATGTGCATACATAGCCCAAGTTGAAAGTTACAAAATATATTGTATTGCTTCAGGGAAAAACAGTACTTAACAAATTCAGTCCTTAATCAAAACAATCTTAAATGTCTGCATCTACAATAACTTGAGTATTTTAAAATGTTCAAATTATGTGACACAATGTTACATCAGGCTTCTAAATAATTATCTCAGAAAGCAAAAATTGACTTGGCGAGAGAAACGCCCTTGGTAATGAGTCCAACATGCCTGTTTATTAAAAAAACAAACAAAACACAAACGTCAAAATTAATTATTATTGTGGATAAAAAAATACATAAATGTATAGTTTAGAATATACCCTTATTACCAATGATTTATTGGTGTAAAAATGCTGTAGGAATACACAAATACATGATGTCAATAAGTTTAGATTTGAATTTAACGAGTGCATAACTCATGTTTATTTTTGTACCAATTATCTCTATAAATTTTGTATTTTGTCTGTGCATGCAGCATGTATGGTGTCTACACATGAATGACGTAGCAAATGTTAAAGGAAATCTTTCTGATTGGACATTGCAGGTGACTGAAGTCAAAGTTGGAAAGATGTTGAATCATGTTTACTTGTTGTGCTGATGTCATATATGACCCTGGGCCAAGTTGGCTGTACTGGCAACGGAAATAAAAGCAGGTATGTAGTTTAAACTTATTTCACATGCATTTAAATAGATGTGTTAATTGAAGAATGTTGATCAAAGATTTGATCTCTAGTTCATTCAACTAAATATTTGATTAATATTAAAGATGACAGAAGGGTGTAAAGAGATTTATTTTCTATTAAATTTTAAATTGAGAACGAAAAATTGTTTTCTATCAAGAAGAATTTTCAATTTTAATTTAACATTTGTGTGCCCTAGCTACATATGTAGCTGCTACAAAAGTTGTCAGGGGCGTGAATGTCCATGCATCTTTCTCTCTGTCACATTTAAGGTTATCTGTCTGTCACATTTAAGATTATCCTTTTTTCTGTCTGTCACATTTAAGGTTATCCTTTTTGATTGATTCTTTTAACAAGGAATTATACATCTCTCAGTTTTGAAATTTACTTGAAGAGAACTAGTCACAAAATGAAAAGTAGGTCACAGTGATGCTGTGACCTAGATGTTCCACTTCATTGATTTCTCATTTACATACTCTTTGTATGAACTAAGAATTTTTGATTTGCTCTATTTGAAAAAAAGTCTAAGTCACAAAGACTTAAAAATAAACTATGGTTTCTCCTTAAAAGGTTCTAAACATAAAATTGAAAATAGGTCATAGTGACCTAAAATTTATATGGCAGTGTGGGCTGGTGTTGATTGTAGTGGTATATATCTATCATGGTGGTGATTGTAGTGGTATATATCTATCATTATCATTTTCTCTAGGTGCCTTTTAGTTATAGTTTCTCTACCTCTTTAATATCCCATCGTTAATTTCATTATAACTAACGTCAAGTGTGGTCAGCGTATCTTGGTCAGCATTACCAGGGTGACATCTACTTCTCATTGTTAATTGGATTCAGCTGATTTAAGTCAATCGATAAGAATACCCGCTGATAAAACCTTTTTGTGCATGCTATCTATGTTTAAAAGGTACCAGTCTTTTGTTAGGAAATATGTAATTCACAGTCATATAATGGAAGATATTTTCGTTTTCTCCTTTGTTTGTTAATCTGGACTTCTGTTCTTGTTATATACTTTTGTATTTTAGACTTCTAAAATCTACTTGCTCACATTTAGGGAAAAAGTGAAGATTAAAAGAATCTATGACCAAATAAGGACAAACGATGCCAGTCCTCGAGGGAAGATATCTCTATCTTACACAACCAGGGGTGATTGATCGTACTCTCTCACATTTGACATTCTTATCATAGAGATAACAAAAAAAAATAATCCATGCTTATAAATTTCCGGTAATGTTAGACTTTCTATAGCAAAAACTAGGATAAACCTTTGAATTCGAAGTGTGGGAGATAAATCTAAATTATAGAAGAAAAAAAAACAATACATAAATGCAGTGGGCTTACATCTGGATCATAGAAAGTTTTAACATCAAATAAACACAATTTATGTGTAGTCAAACCTGTCTTTAAAGACAACTCAAAGAAGCAAGAAAAGGCTTTAAATACAGGTTCAATTTAGTTAAAATATGAAGAGAAGGGATCTTATAATTCTGGCCTTTAAGGGCCTGTCACACCTAGCCAATTTGCCTCGCAGGAGCTATACCGGTGCACAAATTTGGTGATTTTCGGTACTAATACGGCAACAAAATTGTATCACATCGCTAAGAACGGTGGTAGCTCATCGTCCGAACATCAGCAAAAAAAAATTAGCAATGACAGGCGACAGTATAAATTTTTGAACATGCTGTAAAATTTCTGACATTGCGTTGCCGGAGCGAGCAATGGGACTTCAACAGCAGTACTCCGGTATGGCTTTGTTAATGTCGGTAAAGCACCCGTAGCGCTCCGGTCGACGATGGCACATAGGTAGAACAACGACTGTGCATCGGTAACCCTAAAGGTGAAAGAAAATAGTGGTATTTGGTAGCACATCGGTTCTTACATCGGTAGGACAACAGGAACTTCATTGGTATTGGCACTGCCAATTGTGATTTTTCAAGTGCTTTTTGATTGAGCCACGCCTATTTTCTCGCCGTTGTTAATTGTGTGCTCCGGTTAAGACCCGGCAAGGTACATCAGTAATGTGCGACAGGCCCTTTAAAGACAAGTAGTTGTTAAAAAGAGGTGGCCCTTAAGGCAGGTTTGACTGTATGGTTTGTTGATTGATATAATTTGTTCTGACTCAATTAATCAACGCAAAGTTTCGAGCAAGGACATGTAAGTTAGTATATGACATTAAGAACACGAGTCTTATCACAAAAACGTTTTTGAAATAGATGTTTGATATCCTCTAAATAGCGACAGTCGAGTTATTCTGGTGTGACATTTGATGAGATCAATAATTATAGTGAGAGACTGTCTCTGGTCAGCTGGAGGATTATCGATCATCTAATGCCATGTCACTTTGACTAGACAACTGGTCATTTGTGTAACTCCCAAGCATTGTTTTTTCCATTATGGCCAATAAAAATGTCTCGGTTTGTGGAGAAAGTGGATGTTGTAGGTTTTAGAGATAGTGTAAACACCAGCTTGCATTTTGTTATTGGTTTTTGCGTGATGTAGGATGTTGGACCAAAAATAGAATATTGTTGGCTTGAAATTTACCGACTCCTGGAGAAAATGCAAGAAAAAATTAAGTTTTTACAGAAATTTATATTTTATTTTAATTTAAGTTTGCTTTCTAAATTGGACCTAAGTTCAGAGTTTTGGTGTTTTTGAAATTGAAAGTCACTTTGTGTGTAATTCAGTCATTCATATTTCTTACTCGATAGCTTCTAGCTTGAATCAATCTGACACTGTCACTCAGGTACTACAGTGATGAATTTTGAAAGATCTGTTAAATTTCAAGATTCTTTACTTGCTTTTGAGAGAAGTGGCAAGTAGATGCACTAGGGGCATAATGGGTAAAATTTGACAGATTTGACTCAGATGGATGTTAAAGCCCAATGGGCCTCTTGTTGTTGTTGTTGTCCTTAAGTTCAAGACAGGGTCATTGAAATAAGGGGCATGGCATGGCTTGTCTCAAATTGTTGTCTTCCATACAAAAATTTGATTTATCGAGAAAGTAACTTTTTACCCTGATAATTTTATCCTTTGCCGGTTGGCAAATCAATAGTACACCTTCTAAAAGTAGTAAACTTGAAGAATATTATTACTTTAATGCTTTAGTATGCAGTAAAATTTAGAGTATGGAGAACCAAGATTGTTCAAGGCTTGACCCTGGGGTGAAAAATGGGCTATGCGTTTTGGATCAAAGTTAAATACTATGGCAAATATGTTCACTTTCCACATTTTTTACTTCTAGTCCAAAACTAATGAACCAATTTCATCCAAACCCAGTAGAAGGCATCCATAGGGGAAGAGGGTTCATATTTGTTCAAATAATGAATTTTGGCTCCAAGTGGGCACCTTTTTGAGGCTGATAAACTAGATGACCTAGAGCTTAATGTGTTGATTTGTAGTAGCTTTAGTGCATGGAGAACCATGTTCAAGGCGTGACCCATGGGTCAAAAATAGGTTACATTTTTTTGGGGTCAAAGTTCCAACACTATATTATAAATTATATACCGTTTTAGCAAATATGTTAACTTTTTCACATTTTCAACTTCTTGTCCAAAACAAATAGACCAATTTCATCCCAAGTTGGAAGGAAGTATCCCTAGGGGAAGGGGGTTTCAGATTTGTTCAAATGAAGGGTAACTGCCCCTAAGGGGCTCAATGGGGAATATTTGGCAAAATTTAAAAAATCTACTTTTGATAAACTAGATGGCCTAGAGCTTAATGCTTTGGGTAACATAGTAATTTTAGGGCATGGAGAACCAAGTTAGTTCAAATCGTGACCCATGGGTCAAAAATAAGTAACACCTTTTGTGGTCAAATTTCAACACTATCTGGAAAATGTTAACTTTTTCACATTTTTGACTTCTTGTCCAAAACTATACTAGACCAATTTCATTGGTAGAAGATTTGTTCAAATTAAGGAGTTTTAAGTCCCCAGGGGGTGCCACTAAGGGGGAAATTTGATAAAAAATCAAAAAGCTTCTTATAAACTTGAAGGTCTAGTGCCTAATGCTTTGGTAAGTAATAACTTTAAGGCATGGAGAACAAAGTTTGTTCAAGGCATGACCCAGGGGTCAAAAGTTTTCAAAGCAAAAACATTTAGTTATAGGCATATTTCAACCAAATGGATGTTAAGGCCCGATTGGCCTCTTTTTAGTTATGGTTTGTTACTTAATATACACACTTGTAACACAGACAGTCGTATATGGATACTATAAAGTTTTTGTTTAATTTCTTTGAAAACGATCGTCTCAAAATAAAACATATATTATATAATTGACATGTATTGTGTTGTATGGTAGAGATCATGATATATGGTAACTGGACGTCCCTGTGTTTTACCTGTAACATGTGTTGATGCATGAGGACGACACATCAAACAAGCTACTACTGATCAATTAATACTTCCATTGTAAATAATCTTTCCCACTTTATCCATTTGGTATTGAAATTTAAGTAAAATAATTTTGAATGTTCACACACCATTTTGAATAAAAAGTCCCAATAGTGTTAGTATATAAAGCAGTATATATGAAAAACCGAGACGGAATTCAAAAGCCATTAGTCCATGGACAATGGGCAAGAATGGCTTTACATATATAATTAAAGAATCTTTCATATACATTTCAATGCTGCAGTAGCTTTGGTATGTAGTTACTTTAGGGCATGGATCGAGAACCAAATTTGTTCAAGGCATGACCCTGGTGACAAAAAAAAGGTTATGTGTTTTTGGGATCATTTGACTAAGTATCAAAAATCTTCTTATAGACTAGATAGCCAAGAGCTTAATGTTTTGGTATGTGGTTACTTTAGGGCATGAAAAACCAACTTTTTTCAAGGTGTGCATGACCATTGGGTCAAAAAAAGGTAACATATTTTTGGATTCAAAGTTTAAATCTATATACAGTGGAGCCTTGTTAATCCAGCCACCTCTGTTCCCAGCCCAAAGTGGCTGGATAGCTATAGTGAGATCTCTGATTTACAGAGTTAACATTTTTTTCTTCTTCAAAAATCTTCACCCATTTTTATGAAATAAAGAGCTATTATTGCCTATTAATATGCTGTTGTTATATCTGTTTTATTTTACAAATAAAATTAAGATTAAATTAAACATTTTATTTATATGACTTCACTTATCTTGTTTATCTATTAAATAATCAAATTTTTACATATTATTATTAGATATATTTGTGTTCAAATTTTGGTAAAGAAAACATTTATAGTCAAAAATATGAAACACAGATCAATGTTAATCCACAATGAATAAACCGCTGCTATAAATCCACGGAACACGATCATAAAATAGTTGGATGTGAGCACTGTGAAAAATCAAGAAATGTTTGGGATAAATCACCAATAATAGCACTAAGTGAAACAAAATTTATTTAACTTTTTAGCCACACACAAGTCCGTTGACATTGGTATATTAACTCCCTAAAAATACGTTATTTAGCTTCATGAATTAGCCCTTAATCTTTGTTAACATTGAGTTTATAGATCTTCTGTATATGAAATCGACAGTGACACAGTGGCTAAATACTGGCCAAGGAAATTACCAAGTAATGCCACTTGGTGAAAAGTTCAATGACATTTTTAAGTCACACATCGATCTAAAGAGCAGTGATGTCAGAGGTATATTTACTCCCTTCAAAATATATACTAACCTTCTTGTACCTTAACTTTTGGCAACATTACCCTGCCCTTACCTTAAGTTATACATGTTCTGTCTGCATCCATCATTGTTTGTACTCCTGTTGATATATGGGGACATTTCACAAACTGATGGTGATGTCACTATAGCCAGTTTCGGGATCATCTCAGATTACACCCAAATTAAGGCGAGTTTCAATTCAAAATTTAACATATCTGTGCATATTTTAATTAGGCCCTACTTTTAACATTCAGTCTTTTCTGTGTGTCTCGGACATATAATATTCCAAGCCTCGGGGAGATAACTGCTTTTGGTCAATAGTTATGGTAGATTTAATGATTGAGTCTCTTAAAATAGGCCATTATTGGACGTTCCTGCTTAGATATTTTGAAAAAACAAATACATGTATTCCAGGATATGATGCATGCCATTCTGTGGATCACATTTAGGACTACATTTGTGGAAGTTTTCATCAAAATCTATCCAGCCATTTTCAAATTCTTAAAATGACCTGATGTGCCGTATTTTGTGTGCTAATAGAAAATGTGTCTTAAATTTGTTCCAAAGACAAAGAATCACAAATTCTTCGCATTTTTCTCTCAGTTTTTATTCTACAGATAAACCTGATATTTCTAACAAAAATTTGCAAATGTAATTGAATTTTTTTGGTAAATGATATTCAACATTAAACTATCTCAACCCTTGCAATACTCACTGGTTTCCATTTGTCCTTTTAATGGAGCAGTAAGAGAGATGGAATGGGACTTTTAAGATAATAATCTGCTGACATGCATAGAAATGAATTTCTGAGTACCATTAATCTTTGCATAGCATACAGTGTATCTAATTCTCTGGAATACAATTCTGTTTCTCCAGGTTTAAGCTCTGTTTGTGGGATGATGATATCTTTTTTAATTAATAAAACATTTTAGCAGTTCTCAGAGGAGTGTGTAATGGAAGATTCCGTGTTTTATGATCAAACAGATTTTTGACTTTATGTTCATGGTTTGAGTAACTGTGTCAATAAACATGCTCAATGTTATATATTGAGTCACAGAGAAACAGATTATATTTTTGAAACACTTGATAAATTGTTTTTCCTCCAAGGTCAATACTCCCTATAATACAAAAATGCAATCTGAAACATGCCGAAAAATATGATATTGATAAGAGGAAAGATAAAAATGCCCTTGGTCCTATTCCTCGTCTGTCTATATATAGCGTTAACTTACTTCATTTTTTACTTTTCTGAAATAATTGGACAAATTTCAAGCAAACATAAATGGAAGGAAGCATCATTAATGGGGAAGGGATTCAGGTTTGTTCAAATGATGGGGCTCGATCCCTAGGGACACAACTGGTTTCCAAAATAGGAGAATTTTTGTGTGTGCATATAACTTATGACAATCTACACTGATGGTAACTTTATAGTGTTGTCTCACTGGAATATCACACTGCAGACACTTCAATATGCTAGGTATACTCCAAATTAATCAGAAAGAGTTTTTTTTAACCATTTTTCGCTGCAAATTTCACCTGCGCACATTACTTGGGTTTTTACGTTAAATTGTAATTTTGCCATTGTTTAATTGTAATTCTGCCATTATTAAATTGTAATTCTGCTATAGTTAAATTGTAATTCTGCCATAGTTAAATTGTAATTCTGCCATAGTTTTATTGTAATTCAAACCATGAAGTGAGCCCACTCCATACTGAGCAACTGTGGCATTCTAAGATAGAGACATATATTTATTATGAACTAAATATACATGGTGTAGTTAAGCATTACTTGTCTCAGGAGTATTTAATGGAGGACAGTAAACCCTACTATTATATCAACTACATCTTGCAGAACTATCAATGTTTTGACATGTAAATCACGTTCTGGGAAAGATGTTTTGGTCTTCTAGTGTAAACAAATTATAGCTACACAACCTTGGTGCTTATCTAGCTCTCTAGGTGTTTGCATTTGTTGATCAAGAGTTGCAGTGACAGTAAAGATGCATCTTAAATCTTTATCAGTTGAAAGCTTGCAAGTTATAATCAAAATGTTTGATAAGAAACCATTAATAACTGTGAAAATAAAAATTGATAATGGCTTCTAAAGACTGCAGTTGCTTTAAAGTGCATCTGCTTAGGTTGAATTATCATATAAACATTATGGTATAGTGATCATGTACAAATCTATGTTATTTTTAGAGATGCACACTGAGAAAGGTTAAGCTTGGATGCACAATTCAAAATATACAGATTCTATAGAAAATGAAATCATTTCACTGGTTTAAAATTTCACTTTTCAAATCAAGAAAATGTGCAGTGTTTGGTTGTATGCTGCTTTACCGATCATGCATTTTCCATAATCTGCAAACCGTCACCCCTCCACACTTTATAAGTCTGCAAACCATCACCGCTCCACACATTATAAGTCTGCAAACCATCACCGCTCCACACATTATAAGTCTGCAAACCTTCACCGCTCCACACATTATAAGGGGCATATTTGTCTTCTTTCAGAGGTTGAGCATTTGCCTCATGATCCGGTAGGCGCTATTTTGATTCCATTTGTCACGTCAAACTAAGCATTAAAACTATGTAATCTTCTGAGGCGTGATATTTCAGTGAAACAGCACTATCAAGTTAAGTTAAAGGGTTATGAAACCCCAATGAAACAATAAAACATATTTTGTTGCAATTGAACTTCAAGAGATTTGTGTCTGACATTGCTGAAATTCTTTGTCCATATTCAGATTTATGTTTCACATTGCTGAACTCCATTCATTATTGACATTATGTCAATAGCATTAGTCAGATTTTCACAAAAATGAAATGTAGATGCACCTTGCATGGTCCCCTATTTGACTTCTTATCATGAACCATTTGTCAGATTTTGCTGAAGTAGTAAATACGAAAAACTAAGATGATAGTCTAAAGCCGTAAGTCCATGGACATGGACAAACAAAAGAAAAACGTGGGACATACACAGAAAAAAAACCCAAATATACATTCATTAACTAAAAAAATTATGTAGATGTTCCTTGTATGGACCTTTTCAGATTGATGTCCCATTTTGCTTAAGTATATCCAATATGGCATCCATGGGTTCTAACTTTAACTTTTTGTCATAAATTGTTCTGCAGATTTTCATGAAGCTTGGTGCAGATGTTTATCACAGCCAAGAGGCCAAAGTTTATTATAAGCAATATAGTAAAAAAAAAAGATAAGGTAACACATGTTATCATGTCACCCAGCTAGCTCTTCTAGCTGGGCCCAGTGGGCCTCTTGTGTAATTTTAAGTATGTTAGACTTAAGAAGCTCTCGACTTATGAAACTAATATATTTTACCACACGACCTATCTGAATGAGAATATTTCTCATCAAATTTTTCACAAATAGCCATGGTAGAATGGTTATGTGTCTTTGTTTGTATTAAGGGCTTATTGTCTAATCAACAGCTAAGGTCATTTACGGACGTGCCAGTTTTACTCCTGGAGGAAACGGGAGTACCCAGAGTAAACCACTGACCTACGGCAAGTCACTGGCAAATCTCTCACACTATCACGCCCCGGACGGGAATCAAACTAGGAGGTGAAAGGCTCTTATGATTACAAGTCGGCGACTTTAACCACTAGGCCACTGCGGCCCCGTAGAATGGTTATGAGAATTTCAGGTAATTTATGTTATCCTAAAAACTGAAAGCTACATGTACACATACACAAAGATTTGGAATGGTAAAAAAATTCAATGTTGAACAAAAACATAATGAAAATATTGTCTTCAATATAGAATCACTCCAAAGTTTTATCAATGGATACAATTTAAAATAGATGAATTTGTTAAGGCCTAAAGATCAGTAGGATAGATGGCTTGAAGTCTATTTGTACTTAAAACATGATAAACACAAGATGTCTGCCAGGCATTAGAAATTAGCTAGCTAGTTACCGGGGTAAGCAGACTATAATTTACAAACAAATAATTGAATTTTACAAGGAGGGAGGATAATTTGACACATATTTATTCCCAGACAAGACAAATGTTCATGGGTTAATTACAGGTATGTGCAGGCTAAACTTTAACTTGTAGTTAAAAGAGAGTGTTTCCAATTTTAACATAGATCATTAACACTAGTCAGCAAGATATATCACGAAAGTTACAGAGGGGTCCTTTAATGTTTGAAATACATGACAGAAGTTGAAATTATGAAGCATGAGTCACATATAACAGTGAGAGAGCTAACCACATGTGTAATGAAGAGTAGTGATTGTTATCTTGTATTTAACCATGTAACTTCATTATTGGCTCTGGTGATGTAGTATGTGGAGTTCAATACAATCCTCCATGGACTCTTGATAGATCATGCTGGATTTATGTACAGTCCTACAGCTATATATTTATATATATTGGTACCTAATGCTGATGTAACCTGTAGGAACGCAACTCATCCGGGAACGTGATAATTGTATCACATAATGTACCTCATATGTCCCCTCTGTGTTTAGGTCAGACTCGTCCTATACTTATGAAAAAGTATCTCTCTCATAGACAAATAACTCTATAAATAAATACTGTTATAAACTCTACAGAGATTATGTTATAGAACATATTTTGTTATATGTCGTGATCCCTAGACTGCAGTGTTATCTTTATAATGTTAAATCAATATTTATATAACTACTGAATGATTCTCACTTCTGTCAGAAATTACATGGAAATATATATATATTGTTAGTATTGATCTTTATTGAAACCCTATATGATAAAAGAAAACATAGAAATAATAATGGTGGTGTTTTTATGAGCAACATGCCAAATATATTTTTTTATATTCATAAGTGAATGGGGTATATTTGATTCTGTTCATATTTATGAAATAGAATAAAAACACCCCTCAATCTTTGGGTGTTATACATATAGTTTTAAATTTTAATGTTGGTGCTCTGTTTTTGCCCCATCTGGACCAAAGGTCCAAAAAGTGAACTTTACCTATAAAAAATCCTGTACGTTGTTGGCAGCCTTAGCTTTTCATATTTTCAACCTCTCCTCCAAATCAACTGGACTAAGTTAAACAAAACTTGGTAGGAAGTATCCCTAGGGCAAAAGGGGATTGAGTTAGGGGAAATTTTACAACATTTAAAAAATCTTTTTATAAACAACAAAGCCTTAGAGATTAATACTTGTATAATTATGTACTAACCTTATGGCATGGAGTACAAAGTCTAGATCCTTGGTTCCAAGTTCTTCACTATAGTAAATAATTTTGTACAATTAAAACTATTTCTCAAAACAATAAAACATGGAAGGAGGCATCCACAGGGGAAAGGGATTCAGATTTTGTAAAATGCAATCATTTTTGTATAGACTTAAGAAAACTAAATAAGGTTACTGCATTTGATGCTGAACTGATGAAAAACACAAATTACATCTCAAAGTTAACACATTATAAATTTTATTCTCAGATAGACTTAAGCAAGGGATATTGGCATGTCAAGGTAGCAGATCAATGTGAAAACATGACTGTGTTTGTTATCCCATTGGGGCTTTCTGACTGCAGGGTTCTTCTGTAGACCCATAAGGGAACTCCTATCAGGCATGACATTCTTTACCCCAATCGACCGGTGCCTTTTGACATGGATAATGTCCCAGGTTTTTTCTGTGGACTCCAAACTTGGTAGGAAGTATCCCTAGGGGTAGGGGTTTCAGATGTGTTTAAATGAATGGGGCTCGGCCCTAAAGGGTACCATTAGGGGGCCAAAAGGTGGAAAATTTGACAAAACTTCAAAAATCTTCTTCTAATAAACTAGAAGGCCTTGAGCTTAATGTTTAGGTATGTAGTAACTTTAAGGCATGAAGAACTAAGTTTGTTCAAGGCTTGACCCTGGGCTCAAAAATAGGTTACACGCTTTGGGGTCAAAGTTCAACACTATAGCAAATATGTTAACTTTTCACATTTTTGACTTCTTATCCAAAACTGCTGGACCATTTTCATCCAAACTTGGTAGAAGGCATCCCTAGGGGAAGGGAATTCATATTTGTTCAAATGAAGGGGTTTGGCCTCCAGGGGGCGCTTTTTGGGGGGCCAAAAGGGGAAAATTTTACAAAATATCAAAAAAAATTCTTGTAATAAACTAGAAGTCCTAGAGCTTAAAGCTTTGGGATGTAGTAGATTTAGGGCATGGAGAACCAAGTTTGTTAAAGGCGTGACCCTGGGGTCAAAAATAGGTACTACAGGGGCCAAAAGGGGCTTAATGCTTTGATTTGTAAAACTATAGGGCATGGAGAACCAACTTTGTTCAAGGCGTGACTCTAGGGTCAAAAGTATTCAAATGCCAATCCAGATGGATGTTAAGGCCCAATGGGCTTCTTGTTCTGTGTGCGTCCAATGTTTTCCTTTTGTTTGCCAATGACCATGGACTTTAGAATATCGTCTTGCTTTTTCGAATTTACTACTTTGCATTGGTTATTTTAAGTCATACTCTTTTATCACTTGGTTTTACTAACCACTGCAAGTCTGTTCCTCTGAATGGGCATATTTCTTCATTGGACAAGTGCAGTGGATCTTTTTCATTGACATTGATATGTAAGAGTAGATTTGCAGTTAAGTGAAGTGGTTTACCACATACTACATACAGAGGATTATCTGCTCTTTTTAAGGGGTTACACACAATCATCTTAAAAAAACATTTAACATTTAAAAAATTCCAATATCGGCCAAACAATCATTAGGTTATTGTACATGTTTTCTTTATAATCTTATCTACTGGTATGTATAAATTGTTAATTTAAAAAAAAAAACTGAATTATGATAAAGAGGGATTGACCATTTCAACAATACTTGTTACTCGTCTCCACTCGTCTCTTCATGGAGGCGAGTATATAGTTCAAGGCCTGATCATGTACAAGTCAGAAGTCTATCAGTTAGTCATCCTAGTGTGTAACTTTATCACTATAGATAGATGGTTGTTTTTTCACGGAGGCAATTATGCTTTCTGTCTATACTGGTCAAGGATTCTATATAGATAGGTTCCTATCATTCAAATATGCTGTGTTGACTGACAATTTTCAACACCTGTTTAAATTAACTTGTAAACATCTCTAGTCAGATAGTAGAAGTTAACAACAAATAGCCCTTTGAAATTTCAATAGAATTTAGTCTGTATGATGCTTTAACTGAATATGATTTATCTTTGACCAAAGTTGCTGTGTTGCTTTTTCATATGTGATTTAGTGGGAACGTTTTGTACACTTGTGCTGTCTTTATGAGCCATGGCACATGCCTATGTCTATCGGACAGTCTGTAAACTGTAGAGTTGGTGTAATCAGTAACACTGTTTACAATAGATTATTTTGAAACTTTGCACAGATATATTCGAGGCATAATCAAGATTTGCACTTCTTATTGTGGGTCCAGAAGTTTTATTTATTTTTGGAATATTTATCATTTGTTTACTAGAATTTAAATTTATTAGTCCCCAACCGGTTCCGGAGGAGGGGACTATAGGTTTGGGCCTCATTATTTCATCTATCCGTCCACTCAGATCTTGAGCAACATTCTCAAACTTGGCACAAAGGTACAACTTGGGAAGGTAGAGTTTTGGGGTTGTGAGGCCAAGGTCAAGGTCACGGGGTCAATTTTTAGTTTTAATATGCTTTTGCTTGTCTGGGCAATTGTTCAACGCTTTTAATTCATGCAGCAACCTTTATTCTTGACACATAGGTACAAAAGTCAAGGTCACAGGGTCAAATTGTACCTAATTTTATACAGAGCAAATCTCAAAGACTATAGTCCTGATGGACATGAAACTTTCACAAATTATTCCTGATGTGCTGAAGTTGTGCATTGAACTCTTTCATCTCATTTGTATATCATGTGACCAAAAACTGACACCTGATTAGTCGAAATACATTAAAACACTGGGAACTTTATAGCAATTTTTTTTTTGATTTGTTAACCAAGATGGCAGCCATGACTCCTGATAGGTCAAAATTTAGGTATTGTCCGATTTCATTCAAATTTAACATATCTGTATATCAAATAGACCACTTGCCTAATGGTAAGACTTTTTCACTGCTTATTCCAAATAGGCATAGTAAAGCTGTTAGGTTTAAGGTTCAGTTTGTGAGCCATATAAAAAAATTATTTATTAATAAAATGGCTTCCCCTTCAGCTAATTACTGTTGGGTATCCTGGTTTGGCTGAACAAAATGCCTTTCTAGGAGTAAACTGTATCCGGTGGTATATTCCATTACTGGGTAGGAATGTGTTTCTAGGAAAGGGTGACTTTGCTATTGCTTGCTTGCAATAACAACAGGCCATCTTGACGGTGGCCCTGTTCGACACGGAGCTCTAGATTTTATCTTGTTTTTTTATTTATTATTTTTAGTGGAATAAGGTCAGCCTTTAATAAAAGCAGTCAGAGCAATTTTTACAGGTCACTTGGAAGACATGAAACACAATTTATTAAGGATAGCCTTAAAGACAACTGTCCTTAACGTGCTGTATTAAGACATACCCTCATTAATTGCTATTCAAAAAGTACTGGTGGGGGACTATGGATTGTGCAATACTTGATGCTTGTTTTTTCACATATTCCACATTGATAGGTACAAAGTTTTTTCTGACCATTAACTGTAGCAGTTTTTAATTGATCCTTTTCAAACCAAACCAAACCATCTTGAAATTATTTTAATTGAATCAGTCGAATTGTTTAATATACATGTACATGTATTATGACTATAATAAACAAATTTTAACAAGGCCTAGTAAAAATATCTAAATAAATCAATTTAAAGTGTGCATCAAGACCTATTCTCTCCTTTTCTTTCTTTGAATATTTTAATCACACAATGGAGTTGTTAAATAGGTCGGTAATGCATGAATAATGCATCTTTATCTTGACCTCAATTTGTGGTAATAACTTAATTAATGAAGTGAACACATCGTTTAGGACAAGAAAACCATTTATTGTATTGTCATGTCTTTGTATTATCAGTACAGATGTAATTAATATACATGCATTTTTATGGTGTAGAGAAGCCTAAAAAAGAGACAATAAAAATAATTTTACGAGATAGACGCATGGCTGCAGTGCAGTTGTTTAATCTACATATTTTTCCAATATATCTTTTTCTTCTTTGTGCATCTTTTGTGGTTAAAATGTCATTTGGAAAGAACATTTTTTGTAAATATTTACATAAATGCTTGCCTTATAACCTACCTGATGAAGCGTGATTGATTTTGTGGACAAATTACTTGTTTTAAAGCTGAGCAAACACTTGAGAGTAAATATAATTCAAGCTTACACATTTGAACTTTATAATGATATTTGACTTGTATAATATGACAAGACAGTGCCGTGGTAATTGGTTGTATATATGTTTTATCTGTAGCCTGGGTCAATATTGTAATGAGCTGCCTATCCAGACAGGAGATGTTATAATCACTCACCAGTCACCTTGGTAATTGTTTCATTCAGTAATGAAGAAGATTGGATTTAATTAGAACAAGGCTTCATTGTCAATAAAGACATTATTACACAATGAATCCAAAATGATCAGGTTTAATATTCAGGGGTGTGGGTGTAGGTTGTTATCTTCTCTTACTACTAAGCCAGTAACCTGTAAAGGAAAAAAACAGTGAAATACATGGTTGATTGAGAATTATCGCCAGTAATTAAAGCACCTTCACTAAATATAATCAGTGGAGCTACAACCAAATTGGTACTTGAGCACTGATTCTAATTCAGAGAGACTGTATGAATCACTTAGACTCAACACAATAACTTACGAATATCAGCCGGTGAGGTAGCTGAAACACTGAGCCTTAATTAACAAAAGAGGAACTTAAGCACAGCTAAATATCAACCAATGAGCAACTGAAGCACTTAATTTCAACCAATGAGCAACTGAAGCACTTACTTTCAACCAATGACGACAGAAGCACTTAATCTCAACCAATAAGCAACAGATGCACTTAATCTCAACAAATAAACAATAGAAACACTTAATCACCACCAATGAGCAACTAAAGCACTTAATCTCAACCAATGAGCAACAAAAGCACTTAATTTCAACCAATGAGCATCAGAAGCCCTAATCTCAACCAATGAGCAACAGAAGCACCTAATTTCAACCAATGAGCAACAGAAGCCCTTCATCTCAACCAATAAGCAACAGAAGCAAAGCTGAATATCAACCAATGAGCAACAGAAGCACTTAATCTCCACCAATGAGCAACTGAATTAAGCACTTAATCTCAACCAATGAGCAATTGAACCATTTGATCTCAACCAATGAGCAACTACAGCACTCAATCTCCACCAATGAGCAACTAAAGCACTTAATCTCAACCAATGAGCAACTAAAGCACTTAATCCCAACCAAAGAGCAACTGAATTACCAAACCTTATTCAGTGTGTAAGTGAATTACTGAAAGCCTAAAGAAAATAAGTAATTGAAACCTTTAAAGACACAGAAAATGAGTAACTGAATCCCATAATTATAAATGCGTAACTGATTATATGAACCACATCTATTGAGTAACTGAAGCACTGAGCCCAAACAAACGAGTGTTTTGTTATCACTGAGACTCAATAAATGAGAAACAAATACAAAATTGCAACCTGAAACATATGTCACCAATAAATATAATATTTATAAGAGGACAGAGCCAATACTCTATGTGAGACAACCTCACCCGGAATTCCAGATCTAGCTTTGAAGCAACTGTCATTAATGGACACTTTTAGAGAAAACGAATCTATGAATTAAGAATAGATAAATCACTTAGCCCACATCCAATAAGTATCTGAAGCATTCAAATTCACAAATAAGAAACTATTGTTTTTTAAAGGGAGCTCAACCAATGAGTTGAACTGTAGCACTGAACCTCCACAAATTTTAAACAGTAGCTGAAGCATTAAACCTTAAACAATCAGAAACATGAACAAAAACATGTTAATTGAGCAAAGCGAGCAATTACTGTAATGTGTATACATAAAGGAGAAAAAGAGAAAATGAAATTAGAAATCTGTAAACCCTAGAACTCAACTTATGGTCACCATCTTTTTTCCCGCCGCCATGTTTGAAGTCGCTGCTGCCCAGGGCCAAAGCCAAAACATGTACTTTTTCACCATTGGTTAGGGTGTTATTATAATATTTTGTAGGTTAATTATTTTGTTTGCTGTTAATTGTGTTTTTTAATTGGACATGCAAACAAAGGGCTATAAGTATACCTACAATATATTACAATGACTAACCATGTCCTTAATAAAATTAATTAACTGTTACAAACTTTATATACTACAAATACTACTTCAGACACTATGTATCATGAAAATTCATGCTTCTTTGTCATCAAATATTTCTAAAAAACTCCATTGGGTCAGATTTGACCAATCATATTTTTTGGTTGCTTGAAATTTGTCATTTTTATAAACAAAGGGATAACAAACTTGTCTGCATAGCATGCAGTAAACTGTTATTAATATTCTTGAATCAAGACTTAAATTAAAAGATTAACATTTATGTACCAACTTAAAGTGCATCACCCCTAATTGGAATTAATAAATTGTCATATTTGTGTAGTAATAAACATTAGTCTAATTAATGTTCCAATTAATCATTGCCCGTTTAAGACACGTATGATGGCTTGCACACATATTGCACTTTTACTTGATTTAGGTTCAGAAGTAAATTATCATTAAGTATACACAAGAATTTGGTGTTAGACAGATCTCGGGCAAAGATAACAACATTATCATGCAGAGCAAAACATGATCCACATAAGGTCAAATTCTTGTTTGAATTGCATATTGTAGATATGTACTGTATGATCTTATATTCTGACCAATATGTTTGTTTTCCCCATATATTAAGCACTATTTACAATAAGACAAGTGTACCGGGGTAGTTATTAACTTCCTGGACTTACTATGAACTTATGACAAGGCAAGTTTATACCATCAATTGAGTCTAGTTTAATCAAAACACAATATTTTCTATATGTGGAAATTGCTCTGAATTTGCAACGGTACACAAGCCTTTTGTTAGGACAGTAACAGATATATGTGGATGCAAAACAGATTTTGTTAGAGACTACATAATTAACTTGCATTGAATACATTAAATATAAAGTTTTCTTTTGATTGAACCTTTGGCATTCTTTATATACAAGACAAAAATTTTGTTGGTTGAGATGTGAGGAGGCCTCTGGTAGCTTTACATATACATGGCAAATGTTCTGTGACTTGAGTTTTAAGGCCTTCTAACACACACAAAAAATGTTCTGTTAATTGAGCCTTGAGGCCTTTGAGACACTGCAATTATGCATGATAACACATATTCTGTTAAATCAGAACTAAGGCCTAATTCATGCAAAACAAATGTTCTTTAGAGCAAGATATACAAGACTGACTATATATGAAAGCAATTTATGTCCGTCAGTCTTAGACCAACTTATATACATTAAGACTTGAGCATCAGATTGAGATCTGGGACCTTCTTTACACTCAAGACATATTGTCCATTACTTGAGACATGAGGGCTGCTTTACACACACAAGTGTTCCATTGAATTACCATTTGGCCTTCTTTTATTACAAGACAAATATTTTTTGGTTGAGTTTTGAGAAGGCCTGTTTTACATACATAGCAAATGTTCTATGACTTGAGTTTTAAGGCCTTTTGATACACAAGAAAAATGTTCTATTAGTTGAGCTCTGAGGCCTTTGAGACACTGCCATTATTCATGATAAAACATATTCTATTGAATGACATAACCAAGGCCTAAAATGTGCGAACAAATGTTCTGTAGAACGTAGAGCATGGTGTTAAATTCTAATTATTAATGCACATATCCTACAGTTTTTAACATACAAATAAAGAACACTTATAGAGAATTATATAAAAGCCCAATAAATACAATTAAGGCAGATGACCTATTTATCAAGGACTCGGTGCACAGAGGGCACTCACCCAATTGTTAAGACCGTCTACCTACACATTATGATGCATTGATTTAGCCCCCTTGGCAGTAACAAGGAAAATCATTATTACATTTAAGAAAATATAAAGTCAACTCATCATGTAAATCTGTAAAATTATGACATTTAACCAAGATCCAGATGAAAGTTTGTACATTAAATTGCAATTTATAGGTTTCTATGTGTGCCAAACATTACAATCAATTTGTTTTTGTCTCTAGATTACGTAAATCATCTAGGGTTTGTGAACTGTCTTGTAGTATGTGATTGTGGAGAGACATTTATAACCTTTCATAGCCCTAGAAAACAACTAACATCTTATCTGTCATTTACAGCTCTATTTGGCATCCACATTGTTAGAGCAATGACAGCCTATCATGATAAATAAATATCAATGGAACACGGGAACAAAAATTGATAATAGTTTTAATTCATTGAGATTTTAATCATTTTTAAAGACTTATTTTTGCTTTCTTTTTTTGCAATACAAATCAGATACAAATATATTCACTGATAATTTGCATTTTTAATATGTATTGAATAAGTTCTTTATATTTCAAGGTATTTGTTATTTTCATACACTTGCATAAAGACAGAACATGTCATGTTGGCTTGCAGTTGAGCATGCAGTCACTGGCACACAGTTTCCGCTTAACAACTCTAGCAATTATGAGTTGATAAACATAAAACCTCATGGCAAGATTTATTTCTATGAAAGCTCAGACGATAAAAGATATCTACTATTATCTGTCTGTAATTAATGGAGTTATGGCCCCTACTATTATCTGTCTGTAATTAATGGAGTTATGGCCCCTACTATTATCTGTCTGTAATTAATGGAGTTATTGCCCCTTGGTTAACAGCTTTTCAATTCTATGGTGTAAATGATGTTTAATGGCAATTCAGTAATAAAAATTCAAATAAAACAAATGTTAAAGACATATACATATCACTTTTATATTAAGTACATCATTGTGTCTCATGATGTTAAATATGAATAAACAAAATTTCTAATAATAGTGGGAAAATATATTGATATCAATTTCAATCTGTATGTATCATTTTGAGCGGTTCGGTTCGTAGGAAAATGCTATATCTTAAGAAAAAAAATTTACACACAAATTAGATCAATGTTTTTTTTTAATGAAAAATGGTTCAATTTTTGCGTGAAACCTTGCTATCTTTCCTGAGTCAGCATGTAATAGACTCATCGATAAAACGTATCACTGACAAATTGATTTAAATGTATGTCCGCTACATCACATGGTAGGATATAAAATTGCCATGTTTAGCAACCCCCTAAAGTGACCCTATAGTGTGGATGATTACAGGAAATAAAACTTATCAATATTTCAGTAGATTTGATAGGTGAATTATGGCTATTAGAGGGTACACTGCTCTTAAAAGTGGATTAAGTCTATCTCATGTTTGCCGTCATATTGACAAATTGAGTGTAACATGCATAAACTGATCTATATCGTCAACATGTTTAGGTACTATATATTTATAGTAAAAGTTTCTGTATATGGTGAACTCATCAATTTTCTATAAAGTATTATTATAGTGCACATGGTAGGTGGTATAGCTATTTGCGTCTTCACACCCATAGAAAATCTTATCTGTAATGTTCAACATCGGTGAACGGCTTGGGAGTGTTTTAGGGCATTAGATGTGTTTTTCTTTTTAATGTGGCTTCCTTTCATTTCATGATTACAAATTCACAATACCTGTAGGGATCACACAAGCTGAATGCCATTTTAATTTTCTCAACAAGGTTTGTTTGATAAAGACTTGAGTTCCAAAGAAAGATGAGACAGCTAGAAGTCATTGACCATGTAGCGACCTAGGAAGTCAAAATCATTACTTATTACTGATCATTGTAGGAGTGTATTTCTTTTATTGATGATTACTCTACTCTGTTTATCATTGTACATTATTAAGCCCCTTGGACACACTGAAGTAGAATATAGGGACAGCGTTTACTAAATTTGGACATAAAAGTAGGTAATTAGTCCCTCATATATATTAAGTAGGTACAAGTACCTCACTTACTGTTTTATATATATCACAATCATTGATTACCAATGGAACAGAATCTAACTGATATTTCATGGTCACAATTTTACATTAAATTTGTCACAATGTATCAACTATTTAGCTCAGGTTCTTTTTTTTCAGAATGTGTGATTAAAGTTGGTGAAAGTTTGCTAATTCCTTCCTTCTTCATGAAACAGAGTTATAATTTGCTAATTCCTTCCTTTTTCATGAAACAGAGTTATAATTTATACATGTTTAACAAGCTGTTAGTTGATGTACCAACACCAGGTTATAAATAAGATAAGAACATGACACTGTATGTAACATTTACAAGATATTTTGGTCAGATATCACCATTTTGCCAAACAACATTTGAACTGATAAAAGCATAATGCATTCAAACATGTACATGTATATGAGAAATAAAATCAATGACCAATAAGTGAGATATAGTGACAAAACATTTAAGCTGTCTGGTAAATCATGATATAAGTAAACAATGATGAAGCATCGCCTAACCTTTATATACCAAGGTCTTGACCAGTAGTCTTATTGAGTGAGTTTATCTTGTTATAGACGGTCATTTGTATCCATTATATTTGCTCCTCTGCATCTTCTGAAAGCTTTCATTGTCATGTCTGACCGTGCTGTGTGGAGTGTGTGTTATAAGAAGGCAGGATAGAATTGTCACTAGAGGTTGTTTTTTGTAGTCTGTGTTATTGCAAAGGCATCAGTACAGTGGAACTGTCTCACTGTCCATTGTGGTCTGCTGGTGTGTGTAATTGATAAAGACCAGGATATACATAAGAAATAAACTTTGTAATCCAATGTAAATTGTCTGTCTATACTTCAATGACAATTTAACAATACCACACATTGCATTATATTTACAAGTATTTCAAATATGTATTAGAATGGAACTGAAATTAGTTCAAGCATTGTTTGTTTTTTTGGAATTAACAAAACATGAATATTCATTGTTGAAGTATTATTAAATTACCAGTATTGCACATGTAAACGTGTATAATTTTGCAGTTAATTACTATATGCCAAAATTGTTGACTTACACTAGCGAGACATTGTGCACAAACTGAAGGGAAGTACACCTAAAATGTCTCCAAACTATCAACCATATTATTTTGGTAAGTAACTACAAAATGAAAAAACATTGTTATTAAATTGCCGACTGTCTTGAGTTGGTCAGGATTGTCCATGCCAAACTGATACAGACTTTCAGCTTGAACACCGCTAGACAACAACAAACGATTTAACTATATATCTAATCAATCTTATAAAGGCACTTGAATCTTAGTCAAATTCTTATACTGTCTTTATGATAAAGACTACATTTGTATAACACTGTCTGACCTGACCGCAAAAGTTCCTGTTCATCTTATGTGTAAACAGCAAAGTCCAGTCAGCATGACTGGTCATTTTCATACAGTTTAAAGTTGGACTGTTTATAATCTATTTATGTTTTTTACAAAACACAAAACACTGAGCTATTATGTCATTTAACTAGTTATATAACCACATGCATA
>JAUMGZ010173153.1:0-14753 GCA_032359645.1 Pododesmus macrochisma | reverse complement strand
GGTCTTTAACTCACTTGAAATCTGTCCATGACTGAGGCGAAGGCAAGGCTCTTTGTATATTCCTCTGTAAAAATGTAAAGCATGATGTTTGTTATGATAACATTAACCTTTATACCACCAGTGCCAGTATATAAATAGATTGTGATTTTCAAGACTGATCATTGAAGAATGACTATTTTAGTTATTTCATCTCCAAAAGATTAATGTTAACATAAAACTCTTTTCCTTTGTAAATCATAATTAGGTGAGACTTACGACACATTAGAAATTCTCACCTAAATCTCAGCGAGATGTTGAAGGTGAAAAGGGTCAAAATTTAAATATCTTCAACTTACTGTGGTTGTTATTTTTAACATAGCTGCTCTTAGAACATGATGCATGAGATGTCTGTATTGGGATCTTGTGCTGCTAAGTTCATCCAAGGGCGTCAATGGGGAGACAACCTTCATCTTTATCAAGTGTTCAGATATAACTGCAATAAAATAGCCAAGTGGACTGTACAACAGGAAGAAAAAGCTATACAATAAATTAATGAAAAAGCTTAGTCTTATTTTTGATTTTGATAACAAAAAGAATACTGGTAGTTCATGAATTAAGATTATAAAATAAAGAACCCTCATAACTTTAGATAGAGCTTTCGGTTTTTTCCCCACTGTATTCTCATAAAAAACCCTCTAAAATTCAGATCAGAGGGTTCATCAAAAATTAGGGCTTATATTGGTTTTTTTAACAGTTTTTAGATAAGAACTATTACAGGTAGAATATCTGCTCTATGAACTCTATGTAAAATGATTATTAATTATTAAAAGAAAAAATAAATAATTCCCCTCCTTCCTACCTTATATTTTTTAGAGCTGAAAGTGGGAAAAATTACTTTTTGCTAGTCCTAAATTTGTATTCCATCGATTTTACCTTTGAAGAGTTCTTTGCCTATAATGAAGTCCTTGGCATAGAGAAGACACAAGTGTTCTAGGATTGAAAGCATGAGAAAATGTGACGGTACTTCACGGGGGAGTAACCTCCTCTCTGGCTGCCTCACTGATGCCACCTGGTGGTTCACACTATTGCCCGTAGCAGACAGGTCCGAGTCTACAAAATAAATCATTGCACAAAATGAAATATTTACCACATTAAGAGCATTTTGAAATGCTTCTCATTTATTTCTTAGCCTGTAAATGTTTCTTTTAAGACAACACTTTATTTACTCTTAAATACTCAAAATTCAAAAATATCTACTATAAACTTTAGACATTTATTTGAACTTTTTTGTTCTTGTAAATAGTTTATAACAGTAAGAAAAGAACTTGATTTGCTAATAGATATCTTAAACACATCTTTGATTTAAGATTTACAAACAAATTTTGTTCCTTCTCCAATAAATAAATGTAATAGTTGATGATCTAATTGTTAAGAAATGGTAAATAATGGGAAAATACCATCAAATTTCTTGATGGTTGTTGGTGTTCCATGTCTGAATTTGAAGTCTGACTTGGTTTTGATGTTAAGATTAAGTGGTACTTTTTTGTCACCCATCCTTTATAATCCAGCCAAGTTGTCTTCACTCTACATGACCAACAACCTAGATATGGTATCCCTGGTTTATCAATTAAGTTGTGGTATTTGCTCAAGAAGGAGTTTATTCACAGTGATCTTCATCATCCTTTATTAAATTACCTGAAAAAGGAAAATAAAATACAATAATTCTTCTGCATAACAAGATTTGTTTAAAGTTTACTCAGAACAAATTTCATAAGTTAAGCATAAAGAAAGTTGTCAAAGAAGATGTGGCTTTGTTATTCAGTCTTATTCTGGAAATTCTATAGTAGATTTTCATATTGTTGAGCAATAAGGTGAAAAACTTTGTTCTTGGAAAACAGGCAGTGACCTATTCAAGACCTGCTTTGTTGTACAAATGAGTTACGTATACTGTAATCCCAAATTGTGTTCATAGTATGTTCATAATGTTCATGGTTTTGTACGGCGGTGAAAGGCCTCATACAGAATTATCAGGGATTTATCTAGGTTTTTGGGGAAAGTGCCCTTTCGGTATATGGGGGAATGTGTTTCCAACTTTGGGGGAAAATACATAAACTGTCTGTCTTGAGTGTATATCTGATACTTATGTGTACTAGCTATGATATATTTATCTCAGTTTTTTTTAAGTAGAACCCTTCATTGTAATACATGGTTTTAATTTCTGTTTGTTCAGGGTTCAATATATTTATGTTCCTCATGCATATATGGAAGATATATGGAAGATAAATAAACTGATAAGATTCTTCAATATACATTACCGGATGCGATATATTTATGTTCCTCATGCATATATGGAAGATAAATGAACTGATAAGATTTTTCAAAATTATTAGATTGAAGGATAGAACGAGGAAGGTCCCACAAGCTCAGCTTACAAATGACAGGAAACCAGTATACCAGTATACCATATATCGGATCACGTCTGCCCTTGACTTATATGTTTCATGAATTCCAGGAATTAAACAAGTATGATTGATTATTTTCAATTCTCCTCGAGAATCATTAGGTACTTACGAGGAAAATAAAACAATGCATTTATAAGAAATTAAAAGAAAAACTTTGAAGAAAAGGGGAATCTTAGAGAGAAAATGGGGGAATTAGGGTACCTTTTTCCGAAGGGAAAGTGCCGTTTAACGGCAGCAAAAAATGAACCTAGATTTGTCCCTGTCTAGGTTTTGTTTATTCTGAATTAATTTTTTTCTTGCGCGTCCGTTGAAGACGGTTGATTCGCAACTTGGCCTGGAATATTGTGGTTGGTAGCTGTTCGCCCGTCTTGCCTGGAATCTTGTGGTTGGTAGCTGTTCGCCCGTCTTGCCTGGAATCTTGTGGTTGGTAGCTGTTCGCCCGTCTTGCCTGGGTCGACTGTTTGTTTATCAATATTGTTTATTGGTCGATTGTTGTTTAAACGTTAATTCTTGTGTTGGTTATTTGTATGTTTGTGACGTCATTAACTCTTGCGTTGATTCATAGGGTTTTCCCCAAGTCATATTGTGTTTTTTATCTGTTTTCTGTTCAACTTTCGTTCTTGTGTCGGTTTCTCATCTATCTGTTTCATTTTGAGTCTATTTCTATGCCTTGTTGCGCCGTCTGTCGTTTTTACATCTGGTATTTTAGTGTCTTTTATAGCACCTGTCTTGCTCTTTCATTTGTTATCTATTTTTCGTTCTTGTGTCAATTATTAATTGTTGGTTCATCGTCTCTTGTTCTCGTTTCGTCTCTTGTTATCTTTCTCGTGTTGTTAATCTGGCGTACGTCTACTGTGTCGGTTATTTCTATCTGTCTTACTCTGTCAATTTACTCGATTGCTGTTTTTTTATCGATTGTTCGTCGGATAATTTTCATTTCATTATCCTTCTTTTATCGGTTGTTGTTTGTCGGTTCATTATCTGCTGTTGTTATTTGTCGGTTCATTATCTGCTGTTGTTGTTTGTCGGTTCATCATCTGCTGCTGTTGTTTGTCGGTTCATTATCTGCTGTTGTTGATTGTCGGTTCATCATCTGCTGCTGTTGTTCGTCGGTTCATTATCTGCTGTTGTTGTTTGTCGGTTCATTATCTACTGTTGTTGTTCGTCGGTTCATTATCTGCTGTTGTTGATGGTCGGTTCGTTATCTGCTGTTGATGTTTGTCGGTTCGTTATCTGCTGTTGTTGTTTGTCGATTCATTATCTGATGTTGTTGTTGGTCGGTTCATTATCTGATGTTGTTTTTTGTCGATTCATTATCTGCTGTTGTTTTTTGTCGATTCATTATCTGCTGTTGTTATTTGTCGGTTCATTATCTGCTGTTGTTGATTGTCGGTTCATTATCTGCTGTTGTTGTTTTTTGGTTGTTTGTAGGTTTTAATAACCACACGGTATAAGTTGTAGAGTTGCGGTTGCTCGTCTCCCATTCTTGGTGTGGCTGTTGAGTGTCTTCTTTCTTTTATTCAGTTTTAGATTTGACAATATTCATTTCGAATTATGTTTATTCTTGTACAAATGGTTTTTGTGTGTTTTATAGCGTCGTTTAAAACCGTTATTTATCTCTCCAGCGTACCGATTGCCTTGCTGGGCTGTGAGCCAGCCAGCCATACACAATTAAGTGTTGATTAATAAATTACACCTGATAAAAGTCATATCAAATATACACTAATAGGCATATACTATTGCAGGGTCGTTAACACCCAACTTATAATTTGTTGATACCCAATACAGGATACAACTGATAATATAGCCGCCTTTACTCCAATAACAGGTTCAGTATTACTTAATATTCATTTTTATTTGGCTCTCTTGCTCGCAACGTGAATTCTTGTGATGTATCAATGAAGTTATTTGTGAATATAAGCAGGAATATGTGACTGGCAGAGGGACAAAAAACGACATGCATATAAAATACAGCCACGCACGCAAGAACCCATACCATACAAACAGAGTTTATATAAAATTAAAAATAGTTGACAAATATAATCAATTTACCTAAAAATGGGTGGGAGTGTCTCTGCGACTTGTCAAACTGGAATATCTATGCTGACTGGGGAGTTACGCTATCGGTAGGGTCACCCAAGGGGTAAACATAGACGTTTAATTCCCTGACACGATAAAGATCACACACAGAAGAGTAGGTGGTTACACGGGCTCATTGCATGTCCTGTATTGTCCCAGTAACTTTACTTTCCTATGCTGTTTCTCTGCCTGTCGGATAGACCAGGGACCTGCCCTTGGTTGTATGCCTTTAAAACATCTTATCAGAAACTACTGAGCGTTTTTCAACCAAATTTGAGAGGAAGCATCCTTATATTTAGGGAATGGGTATTCAAGATTTTGTCCATCACTGTAATTTTAAAGGTTTTTTCCGTTGGTCTTTCGTTGCGATATCACCGATAAAAATATTGTTAGCGACATTAAAACAAATCAATTTTTTACTATGCCGTTTATTTTGTATCTGCATATATACATGACGTACTTGTATATACTTGTAGCAAAAACAAGAGGACATATGTTATATTACTGATGCAAAATAACCACTGGTCATTGGAATACACACAACTACCGTGTTATATACTGAATACCGCACCTTCGTCCGCGGCATTTCGCTATTTCAATTGTAATACAGGCATGAAATCATCCATCATTCACCTCAAATAAACTAAAGAGAATATTTTAAATTCCTGGTGCATGTAGAGTACTAAGTGCAGAGCTCTGTGTGTTGGCTTTGTATCATCGCCTTGCAATATACCCTCGCATATAAGTAAAACCACAAACACTGTACACTGTAACAGACGATATAAAATGACGGAAACTCATCACAATTCTAACACTGGGTGTAAAGTACAAGTCGCTGTATTCTTTAGTTTAACTAGAGTAAGGTGCTTTATGTCTGTGTGGTGGAGTTTGATGTTGGACTGGCTACAAGCCAGTAATTATTTAAACACCTACATCAGGTACATGTAACGCGATACAGCGACATTACTGGTCCCGTTACAAAACAAAACTTGCTCGACCGGAAGTAACTCATTCCGTCATAGAGAACCACAGAGCATTTCAAAGTCCAGAATAATTGTAAACAAATTGATCTTGCTTAAACCTTTGATATCGACATTCAGAAACCCATTTAAATACAGTATATTGTTAAGGGAAATTAGTTTAATGGCGTATTGTACATGGATAGCAGCGTCACTTTAAAACAATACAGGTAACCCTACGTTGGCATGACAACGATACTACCTTGGTTAGTAATTCCGTACTTGTCGATTACTAACGTCGTCTTTTTCAATTTGCACAGGAAATCAACTCCATGAAACGGTCAATAATGTCTAATATCATTACAAAGTAAAATGGTGTCCCATGCAATCTCATTTCACTATATATAGTTATTTACCACACCCAACAATCACATGTTTGTAAAATATGCACATGTACATGCCCCCGCAAATTGAAACACGTGGCAAAGGCATGTCTGCAAGATTCTAATCAAGAATTTAAGTGGAAAATCTAGGCCATGAAAGGTCAAGTGACCTACATTTGATGTTGCAGGTAGAACACTTTAAGATGACACCACATATGAAGTTTCATGTCTGTGATACTTAAACTTCCAAGGCAACGGAGTCGATCGAAAAGTCTAACCGAGATTCTAAGTGAAATAAATGAAGTCTAAAACCTAGGTCATGAAATATCAAAGCGAACTACCTTTGATTTTGCAGGTGAAACACTTCAAGGTGAAACCACATATAAGTTTCAAGTCTGTGGGACTTAACTTCGTAGTAAACGGAGTAGATCAAAAATTCTAAACAAGATTCTTATCTAAGTAAAACCAATGAAGTCTAAAATGTAGGTCACAAAGGGTAATATAGGGACCTACCTTTGATTTTGCAGGTAGAACACTTCCAAGTGAAACCACATATGAAGTTTCGAGTCTGAGGGACTTAAACTTTCTAGTAAACTGAGTCGATCAACTACTTACAATCATATTAGCTAGCCAATATCTGTTAATTACCACTACGTTTCCACGTCACGTGTCTGATCAATGAGGTCATCAGAAAAGACATTCCTAGTCAGTTAAGACACTTCACAACAGATGACATTTATACATTACATATATCTCACAGTGGAGATGTTCCTGATCATTACCAAGACCTCAAAACAAAGACATTCCTGGTCAGTTAAGACACTTCACAACAGATGATATAAACATTACATATATCTCACAATAGAGATGTTCCTGATCATTACCAAGACCTCAAAGCAAAGACATGCCTGACGATTTTTTAAACTATATTTATTTTACAACGATTGAAATACAAGTTATTACAACTACTGACGAAATCTCTCTCGTTGTCACGAATGGTAGCGCGAGTGGATACTTTCTGTAAGAGAAACTGGAGTGCCAAGAGGAAACCCACGTGTTCAGGTTGGCTACCCTACTTACGACACCCTGAGTATTTTGAAGAACCTCACGATAGAAGACAATTATACGTAGAGGTACCTCACGAGAGTAGACCATCCTGGCTGGCAGCTTGATAAACAAAGGTACCCCAAAACAGAAGACTTTCCTAATAAGTAGATTTATCTGAAAACGTGTGACTTTCATGGACAGTCAAATACATTGAACATCACAGTAATGTAAGCATCCCTGATAAGTTGTGATGCATCATGGTCTCAACAGCAGACATTCAAAATCAGTAGAGGCCCTTCACAATACAAAACATTCTTTGTTGGTAGCGAATCCTCAAGACAAAAAGATATTACTGATTAGGAGAGTGATGTAACAACAAAAGGCATTCCTGATCGGTACAAGGACTGACTTCACAAGTGGAACTATTCCTAATCAGAAGAGATATCTCACAGCAGATGGTATTTCTGATCACTATAGGGACCTGACATTAGATACATTTTATAGCAATAGATGTACCTCGTTATATAAGACATTTCTTCCTACAAATACTTCACAAGACAACCCTGATCAGTAAAGGTACACTACAACATAAGATATACCAGATCAGAAAGATACCTCACAACAGGAGACATTCCCGGTAAGTGTAGATACCTAACTACAACTGGGACAATCTTGACCAGAAGATATCACAACATTTTTGTTTGTAGAGGTATTGCACAACAGAAAATATCCCTGATCAGAAAAAGTACCTTACAACCGAGCCATTCCTGATCATAAGAGGGGGTCACACAATAAAAGACATTCCAGCCCAGTGGCGGTCCCTCTCAAGCTAATTAAAATTAGACCTGTTTATTCCGCTCCTCGACGATATACTCCAATACAGGATCTAACAACACCCCGTTTGAGGTCACCTCAGCATGAACTTTGGGTTTAGCCAATCAGCACATCGCCTCCTGAACAGGAGAGATATATAACAACACTATCCATCCCTATTCATTTGTAATAAGAAATACTTGCACTTCAAAGCAGCAGGCATTCCTGTTCAGGTAAGATACCATACAGACCTACACAGTAGAGGCACATCGAAACAGCAGCTAGTCTAAATCAGAAGAAGCACCTCACAACAGAAGGTAGTCCGAATCAGTAGAGGCACCTCAAAACAGAAGGTAGTCCTAAACAGTAGAGACATCTCATAACAGAAGGTAGTCCTAAACAAAAGATCTAGAGGCACCTCACAACAGAATGTAGTCCTAATAAATAGAGACACCTCGCAACAGAAGGTAGTCATAAACAGAAGAGGCAACTCACAACAGAATGTAGTCCTAATAAATAGAGACACATCACAACAGAAGGTAGTCATAAACAGAAGAGGCAACTCACAACAGAATGTAGTCCTAATAAATAGAGACACCTCACAACAGAAGGTAGTCATAAACAGAAGAGGCACCTAACAACAGAATGTAGTCCTAATAAATAGAGACACCTCACGACAGAAGGTAGTCATAAACAGAAGAGGCACCTCGCAACAGAATGTAGTCCTTAACAGTAGAGGCACCTCACACGAGAAGGTAGTCCTAAACAGAAGAGGCACCTCGCAACAGAGGATATTCCTTATCAATAGAGACACTTCAAAACAGAAGGTAGTCCTAATCAGTAGAGACACCTCGCAACAGAAGGTAGCCCTAAACAGTAGAGGCACCTCGTAACAGAAGGTAGGCCTAAACAGTAGAGGCACCTCACAACAGAAGGTAGTCCTTATCAGTTGAGGCACCTCGCAACAGAAGGTAGTCATTAACAGTAGAGACACCTCGCATCAGAAGGTAGTCATAAACAGAAGAGGCTATTCGCAACAGAAGGTAGTCCTAATAAATAGAGAAATCTCACAACAGAAGGTAGTCATAAACAGTAAAGGCACCTCGCAACAGAATGTAGTCATAAACAGTAGAGGCACCTCACCACAGAAGGTAGTCCTAATCAGTAAAGGCACCTCGCAACAGAAGGAAGTCCTAAACAGTAGAGACACCTCGCAACAGAAGGTTGTCCAATACAGTAGAGACACCTCAAAACAGAAGGTAGTCATAAACAGTAGAGGCACCTCGCAACAGAAGGTAGCCCTTAACAGAAAAAGAACCTCACAACAGAAGGTAGTCCTAATAAGTAGAGATACCTCGCAACAGAATGAAGCCCTAAACAGAAGAGGCAACTCGTAACAGAAGGTAGTCATAAACAGTAGAGGCACCTCGCAACAGAAGGAAGTCCTTAATAGTAGAGGCACTTTGCAAAAAAGGTAGTCCTAATCAGTAGAGGCACCTCGCAACAGAAGGTAGCCCTAATCAGTTGAGGCACCTCACAACAAAAGGTAGCCCTAAACAGTAGAGGCACCTCGCAACAGAAGGTAATTCTAATCAGTAGAGGCACCTCGTAACAGAAAGTAGTCCTAAACAGTAGAGGCACCTCGCAACAGAAGGAAGTCCTAATCAGTAGAGGCACCTCGCAACAGAAGGTAGCCCTAAACAGTAGAGGCACCTCGCAACAGAAGGTAATTCTAATCAGCAGAGGCACCTTGCAACAGAAGGTAGTCGTAAACAGAAGAGACACCTCACAACAGAAGGTAGTACTAATCAGTAAAGGCACCTCGCAACAGAAGGTAGTCCTAATCAGTAGAGACACCTCACAAGAGAAGATATTCATGATCAGAAGCGGCAGCTCATGAAACCAATAGAGTACATGTATATCCTTGGTCAGTAGAGGCACATCGCAACAGTCCTAACCAGTAGAGGCACATCGCAACAGTCCTTACCAGTAGAGATACCTCATAATGGAAACTTTCCACATAAGTAACGGTAACTAACAAAAAAACATCATCAGTAGAGTTATCTTAAAACAGAAGGTAACCCTAGCAAGAAGAGGTATTTCACAAGAGAAGATATTCAAGATCAGTAGTTTTATAGCGGATCATCACAACAGGAAAATGTAAGATCGCAACAGAGGACATTCCTGATCAGAATAGACAAAGTGCAACAAAAGGAATCTCTGATCAGATACTTCTCAATAGAATACATGCTTGATCAGCAGAGGTTTCTCAGAACAGAAGGTATTTCTGGTCATTATAGGGACCTCACAACAGAAGACATTTTAAAAGCAGTAAATTTCCTCACAATAGATGGCTTTTCTTACTACAGATACCTCTAATACACAAAATACTTCACAACAGGAGACATTCCGATAAGTAAAGGTACTTCACGCCAGAATACATTCTTGATCAGCAGAGGTGTCTCACAACAGAATACACCGATGCTTATTAGATTCATGATGTACTACACAATATAAGACATTCCACATAAGTAGAGGTACCCAGAACAAGAGGATGGCAGCTACGAGAACGGAGATAGATTCTGTCAGATAAGATGATTGCAGTTAAGAACAGGAACTCTGTCAAAAAGGATGGCAGTTACAACAACAGTGATGCTGTCAGAGATAATAATAGCAGTTAAGAACAGGGACTCTATCAAAGAGGATGACAGTTACAGGAACATTATTTCTGTCAGAGATATTATAATGATGGCAGTTAAGAACAGGGACTCTATCAAAGAGGATGGCAGTTACAGGAACATTGATTCTGTGTCAGAGATAGTGATGGCAGTTAAGAACAGGGACTCTATCAAAGAGGATGGCAGTTACAGGAACATTGATTCTGTCAGAGATAATGATTGCAGTTTAGAACAGGGACTCTATCAAAGAGGATGGCAGTTACGGGAATATTGATTCTGTCAGAAATATTGATGGCAGTTAAGAACAGGGACTCTATCAAAGAGGATTGCAGTTACAAGAACAGTGATGCTGTGTCAGATATACTGATGGCAGTTAAGAACAGGGACTCAATCAAAGAGGATGGCAGTTACAAGAACGATGATTCTGTCAGCGATAATGATGGCAGTTAAGAACTGGGACTCTGTAAAAGAGGACGGCAGTTAAAGGGACATTAATTCTATCAGATATAAGGATGGCAGTGATAAGAACGAGGAAGAGGGTGGTAGAAGAGGGTGGTACAAATGTAGTTTTAAGAGAACGGCGATTCTGTCGATAGAAGAGGATTGCAGTTGTAAGAATGGAGATTTTGTCGACAGAAGACAACATAGGCCTGTTGGTGAGATAGCGTATGTGTGGATTAACGTGAATGTGGGAAAATACATAATCAACCAGTGACTCACGAAGAACGCTGTAGCATCAATGTATAACCGTGGATTGCCCGAGTCTGTTTATCTGTCAAAACGGGCATATTAAAGACTTTCGACATTTCACCTCAAGACATAAATTAAACGGTGTATATATAAAACTATGTACAGTCAGCTTTAACGTTGGACAGAAAGCGTTTAACGCTTGATCAACTTGAGTGTGAGGGCAAAGCATGGCGTTAGGTTTTGTTTATGTTATAACCACATCATGTTATCAAGCATAGTCAAACTCTCAAAATAACCGCGACACCTTCCTGTTAAGAGGGATCGTCCATGTTACACACGTTTCTTCACATACATGTATAATGCAGCATGCATTGCAATTACTCTTATCTATATTAATCTTGGAATCACCGTGATGGCAAGATACAATCTCAGTGTGTACAGGGTTCTACCAGTCTTGGTAACACAACATGAAAGCCCGAATTCCTGACTGACTTCTTCCTATAACTGTGGTATCACTCAGTGAAATATTAGATGTGTATCTATTGCTCAAGCCTTGCTCTTAACTTGTCTAGTGGTTTTCAAGCTTGCTATCAAACTTTAATCTTTGTTATTATAAGAGTTACGTACTACAGTCAATGTTCAAGCAGCTGAATCCGAGGGCCGAGTGTAGTTCAATGGTTCGCAACTGTCATATTGGCGCCTTATTGGAGCTCCTTGCCAAAGCAAAGCTTGTAGAGATATATTTAACGACAAAACGCTTTCATTATTTGTAAATCAATATGCATATTAGCACACAGGCAATGTATCGATCACCTTGTAGTTTCTACAGTCGTACAACTCTCTACAATCATAGTCTGACGGGCCATTCCGGAGTCTGATAACCGATATAACTTAGTCAATATTAATAAACAACATGTAAATGAACGGTAACAATCTTGTGTTGAATACATTCATGGCTATATTTAGATCATGTCAAGCGGCACACACAATGTGCCAGTGTAAAGTGTACTACGGCTATAGTTAATATTCAAAATTCATAAACTTACCCAAAATAGAAAATTGAAGGCAAACATCAAATATTTGATGCACGTATGACAACTTCCTAACGCCATGTTTGTTATTGATATCCTGTACTAGATCACTAGTAATCCAAGGTAATATAATCGTACGGAGTAAACAAGCGTACGTCCTACACACACTGTTGCGCGGAGCAGATTTTATGCTTGGTTGATTAAGGCGTTGACTGTATTCAATATGAATATGGCGTCTTCTCCTTCGCTATGTCAGAGACCAACAGTGTAACGCGCGTACTTGTATGACGCTACAACTGAGTTCTCTTTTTTCCAAAGTATATATGTAAATGCTAATAATGTGTGGTTAGAAATACTTTGTGCATTACGCTTATACTGTGAATCATTATGCATTCATAGAGTTATATCGCCTACACACATATTTTATTTACAAACAATAAAAAGTTTGTTTGGGCAGCTGGAATGTCGCCATAACCTAACTGATATATGTACAACTTATTAAGACGTGTGTGTATGTGGAGATTAAGACGTATAGCCTGGGAACATTTATACTATAGCTCAGCTTCAATGGTCAACTAGTACATCATCGGGATGAATGACTACTAGTATTACACGGTGTTGTAGACACCTTACAGTCCATCATGCCTCAGGCAGGTAGTCATTTGTCAGTAACCCAGGCCAGGGTGATTCCAGGTATTGACAACCCCAGGTAAATTGCGGCGTTATCTATTGTGACGGGATTACGGCAGTGCACTCTAGTCGACTTAACTGGTAATGTTAAGGACGCCAGGCGCACATAAATATTATGCCATCATGGTTTTTTAAAAAAAAAATCGCTGACCGATTTACATAGTTTAAACGTTTTCTACCTTCTTTAAAACACATAACAATCGGGGACCCCAGTGCATGCACAAACAGATTTGTAATTTAAGATTTCATCATGCAAACTGTTTCATAATGCGAATAAAAATGATACCATCTTTCAATCATATCGCTCCAAACATCAATGAGATCAAACGAATGAAAGGATGCAAAAGAAAAGTTTAAAAAAAATTACGCATTGCGATTAACACTAAGATTTTAAATATAAACCTCAGTTTTAAAATACAAAATGAAATTCTAAAAAATGCACAGAGAAAGTGGAAAGTACGCACAGGTATTTAAAAAAAAAACACCCTTTGAGATTTGTGCGCAAAAGCGTGCGCATTACTTATGAATAATTCAACTCGTTTAACTTTGTCCAAAAAGAAAGTCAATCGAAACACCTCTTTGATATGGTTGTACATGTTGGTCATGGAAGTGATTGTGCAAGTTAGTCATTAGTACTGAATAGACAGATTAGTCAATAGCAAGCCTTTGCAAGATTCATATCAACGGATGCTAATTATATGCTAATTAGAATTGTGCACAAAGCATGCACACAATCTCGGTGTGTTCCAAATGTGTTGGATTTTCTTATCTCTTTTTCCCTTTTAGCTTTTTTTTTTTTTTAAATTTCAATATGTTAATTTTATTTTAAGAAAGGCTTAAACGCAGTTTCGACGAAAACGGCATGACGCTTTATCTATTGGGACGGGATTACCGACAGTGTACTATAATCGATTAAACTGGTTGCCCAGAAACATTGACAATGTTAAGGACGTCAGGCGCATAAAGCTAATGCCATCATGGATTTTTTTTTTAAAAATCCAAAGCGCAATGGGAATAAAATCGTTGACCGATATACATAGTTTATACGTTTTCCACCTTCATTAAAACACATAACAACACAGGGAACCCAGTGTACGCAAAAACAGATTTGCAAACTGTTTCATAATGCGAATAAAAATGATACCATCTTTGATTCATATCACTCCAAAAATCAATGAGATAAAACGAATGAAAGGATATAAAAAAAAATTTAATGTATGCACACCGTCCTCGTCAAAACGGTAAATTTATTAAATATTACGAATTACGATATACACTGAGATTTTAAATAAAAACCTCAGCAATTACATTTTAGAATTGTACTGGGAAAGGGGAAAGTACGCTCAGGAATTAAAAAGAAAAACACTCTGAGATTTGTGCACATATTAAGCATGCACATTACTTATATGAATAATTCAACTGCTAATATCTTGTGTCCAAAAAGAAAGTCAACCGGAACACCTATTGGGGTATGGCTACGGAAGCCTGTAGTAGTCAGCAGAAGTGATTGCGCAAATTAGTCAAGGGTTGTGACTGTACACAATAGTATTGATTAGACAGATTAGTCAATAGCAAGTCTTAGCAAGATTCGGATCAAAACGTATACTAATCATATGATAATTGAATTGCACACAAAACATGCACGCAGATACAAGTGTGTTCTCAATGTGTAATTTAAAATCCCAGTGTTTGGTGTTTTTTCTTTTATTTTAATGTGTATTTTTTTAAATTTCAATGTGTGAATTTAATATAAACATATGTCTTAAACACAGTTTTGACGAGAACGTCGTGCCATACGGTGCCGGTGTAACGCTGAAAATGGAACCGCGTTGAATATGGCACCAGATATTAGAAGTTTATAATGTAAACAAGAAATTGCAGCAAAGCTGCTGGGAGACACTAAGTAAACGTTAAAAAATGTGTGATTCTTTTCATTTAAATT